>QYAH01000462.1:0-17306 GCA_003988945.1 Chaetoscypha palmicola
AGCAGTGTGTTGAATGAGTAGAGTAGAGTAGAGTAGTGGGTACTACTCTACTCTACTCACGATAATCAACCTACTACTCAACTCTACTCTACTCTACTCTACTCTACTCATGAGTAGTTTGAGTAGAGTAGAGTAGTCATGAGTAGCGCCACATACGTCATATCTGACCAATCAGATCGCTCGGATCTAGATAAGCGAGACTAACTCGCTTAGTAATAAAGAGTCTCACTGAGTAAACTTAGATTAAGTATTTATATCTAATATTTTTTTTAGTATTCTAGACTAAACTAGAGATATTATAAGTGGAGTAGAGTTTAAGATATCTATAAAGTATAAGATTACTAATACTATATATATATATATTCTATTTATAGTACTACTTACACTACTCAAACTACTCAAGGTAATTATTACTACTCTACTCAACTCTACTCACGTAATCTACTACTCAACTCTACTCTACTCTACTCATGAGTAGTTTGAGTAGAGTAGAGTAGTATGAGTAGTTTGTCAACACACTGCAAAGAAGTTCTGGTGCGGTACGGGGAGTGAGTAGAAGTCGGAGGGTCCTACGTTACGGAGAAGTACGGTACAAGGACCCGTCGTCTGGAAGGGTGGTGAGATAAGCGAGTCCTTAGGTACCACCACGCTCTCAAGAATGTTCTTAGCTCCCATCACACGTGTCTGCAACGTGAAATATTGATCTTAGGTCGTGTTTGATCCAGTTATTAAACATCATGAGTAAAACGTGCATCGCTAGCAATTTGGTTGCGCAAAACGACGATTTATGCGCCATGAACAGACACAACAACGAAGCTGATCACCGCAGAAAGAACGGATTGCAGTAACAGTCATTCTCAACTATGAACAACTTCTTGCTTGCGCCGATTAGCCCTCCCTTTATTTCAGTGAGGCATCTGTTTAAAAGCAAGATTTAGAACAAGATTCTAAACAGTGTATTCGTCGCATCATTAAATTTCTGTGTTACTCACTCCAAAATCACAACAAGCCATCACAAGCCAACTTCCTAACTCAACACCACAAACCAACTCACATCCAAACACCAACCACCACCGAACCTCCCATCCGCAATCATGCCAAAGTGCGGCGTCTACACAGCGACCATCAATGGCGTAACCTACACCACTGCGGAAGTATACGGCCACCTCATCGGGGCCATCATAACCCTAGAAGTCTTGCTCGACGGCAAAGCCACCCATAAATGGGGGGAGATCGAGAAATTGATGCCTTATGCATTTCGCGTTAAACTTTGTACCGAGCTGCAGAATCGGTATATGTTGAAGAACCCGCTTCCGCAGGATTTCTTGAGGAAGATAGCGTTTTGAGGGGGGGTGGGAAATTGGGAAATGTGAGAGGCACTTTTCTTGGGTCGTTTGGACTAGAAGACATTAGCGGATACTCACTTGAAAGAATAGAGAATTACAGAAAAGAAAGAAAAGAATTTGAAACTTGAATATTGAAGAATTTGAAAGCGACTGTATGGTGATGATTGTATTGATTCGATGACTTTGCTGCCCAGGGAATAGTACTAAGTTCAACCAACTCACTTTTAAATTCTTTCAATGTTTCATGAATCATAATGTCTTACGCGCTCCTAGCCGAGATAATCTCGTTGTGTAAGTCAAAATTCATAAAAATAATTGCGTTAATTTCGTCAAAACAGTAAGCATCTTCACCCAGTCTAATCAATCCCAATCTCTCGTACTCAGTTCTCTAAATATCCTCTAGATCTAAAAGAGCCTATTAAATATCGTAATACATTAAAAGCACACAATTAAGTTCATACTTAACATTTAAATGCCCGTAATATTCCCTCTCATCTTCACTGTCCAGCCAACTCGGTCGCGGGAGACCCCTGTGTATCAAGTTCGGTATTAGCTGGTATCTCAGAGCTTCCCGATGATCCTCCTGCTCCTCCCGCCAGCTCAGTTCTAGCATCTCCTGATTCTGCTGGGGCTGATATTGCTTCTGTCACTGGCTGCGAGTCTTCTCCTAGTTGAGATGGAGCTGTGTCTCCAGACCCTGTCGGAGCTGTTGATTGATCTGTCGCTGGCAGTTGAGACCCGTCTCCAGATTCTGATAGAGCCGATGATGCGTCTGATCCTGCCAGTTGGGAACCAGCATCTCCTGACTCTGCTGGAGCTGATGTTACTTCTGTTGCTGGCAGTTGCGAACCTTCTCCTGAATCGGCTGGAGGTGTTGATTGTTCTGTCGTTGCTAATTGAGAGCCTTCGTCTCCGGATTCTGCTGGAGCTGTATCTGTCCCTGGCGACTGCGGTGCGGTATCTTCTGGTTTAACCGGAGCTGATGATCCATCTGTCGCTGCTAACTCCGTTCCTTGGTTTCCTGATTCTGCCATAGCCGTCGAAGCTTCAGCCCCTACAGACTATTAATCTCATGTTTCCAAATTCTAGTAAAATAATAAACTTACCTTGAGAAGCCGCAACCGCCGCACTAGACATCCCTTGCGCCTCCTCGCACTCCTTCACGGCATTCTGCAAACTACTTCCGAGAGTAGCCAGAACTGTGTTCATTGCACTCTGATACTCCCGTCAGTTTCCAACCCTACGCATGGCAGAAGGAGAGAGAGAGTTGAAAAACATACTCCAGCAGATCCCATCCAGCCATTGCTTGAAGATTGGGCCATCGACTGTATTTGACTAGCCTGACTCGAAAGCGAAGAGCAAATACCAGAGAAATCCGGAGCTGCTCCTTGAGAATCGGCAGGTCCTGGGACGGGAAGAGCGGTGATTGTTACTACCAGCAGCATTGTGGAAATAAAGATTGAGAAATGCATGATTTATTAAGTGGAGATTTGATAGTGCAGTAGGTATATAATTGGAATGCCGGAATTGAAGAATTAAGATAAAGAGGAAAGGACAGTAGATGGTTTGCGCTTGATCATTCAAGTATCATAAGAAGAATTCACTTAACTTTATACTCCTCCTCCTAACTCCCCTTCGTATCTTCCAAGACTTTCCTACTACACGCCCAATTCCTCAAATCTCCAAACTGCCCCCCAAAAACACGATACAATCTCCCCATTTCCCTTTCCCACGCAAGCCCACCACCTCTACCACCTCTACCACCTCTCTAATTACGCCCAAATATCAAACATACGAACCTCGTAGCACCACTTCTTTCAAACTCCCCAAAACACCCCTATAACATCCTCAGCAAACGCCATATAACGCCATAAGGCTGAACAAATTCCCACCCAAGACCGCCGCTGGGGTCCGTTAAAATCCTGCGAATTTTGTTTCCCCACACTATTGGACGCCCCTGTAAGCGTTGTCCTGAGCGAGACACATGGGCTTGAGTACCTGCATATGCGCTCTCACGTCAGCGAAACATGGCGGCATTCATGAATTCAAGAACCTCATGATCGTGACATCTCGGTGTCGGTTCTGGAAAAGGGGGTGATGCGGTAATGAACTTGAGGAAATACATGTACGGGGCGAAATATTTCGGAATTTCAGGCTGGAATTTACGCGTCGCGCGCTTGGAATATGTGATAGAAATTATTTGTTGTGTTGAGCACGATAGATAGTTATGGTTGTGGAAATGCGACGCGGGAGCTCCTCACGTAGGCGATCGCGACACGAACCGGTGTCTATTGCGGATGCAATTGTGAACGGCTTCACCAGCGAAACGCCTGATGTTGACAATTTGTTCACCGGTCAAGCTAGAAACGCCAAGATTGAATCGGTGGCTAGCTAGAGGGTAGGATATATGGTGGGAGAGAGATCTTTGTCATCTAAGATACAGTATTTATAGAACTTCGCTTTTTGATGTTTGTGCTTCTTTCCACAGCTGGGCATCCTCTACGACAGGATTTATATGACCTCTATTGATATATGCTCTCTGGTACAATGCACTAATTAATACGGTAAGGTCTTTCGAATTGATATAGTATTTCGACTATTGTTTGAATGGGACTTCGCCGATGACATGTAGAGCTTGAGCAAGTACTTGAGTGCTTAAGTACTTAGTTAAGTACCCCAATACTTGTCTATATGGAGTTAAGGTCTTATGAAAGGGGGATCCCTCGCTTGGGACGAGGCGAGAGCCCGGACCACATTGAGCACGTCAGTCTGCACGATCATCAGTATGTCCGAAAACCCCATTGACAAGGCGACTTTATCTAGGTTGAAGACCAGTCGTTGGATATCATTTCCAGGGTCCCCATCCATACAGTTTTGTCTCTCATTCATATCGAATCAATCGAGTTTTGTATTAAGCAGGCATGGGATGAGTACTGGTGTTGAAGCATGCAAGCGATCATCGCGACAGCGCTCCCCAGACGCAAGCTCGGGACCTTGACTTTGGAGAACATAAAGAAAAGGTACTTAAGTATATATCCTAAGAACGAAACAAAATTCACTTGTACCTTATTTCCCTCAGATCTTCCTGCACTTTTAATCTCGGTGACAAATCTCCAAACATTCGGTAGGGAAAGATTAGCCCTTGTTTGGGTCTGGAGCCCTAAAGCTTGTCAATATACCGCACGGTCCGACGCTCTCAGTCGTACGAGGTAACCTTTGATAACCCAACCGCATTCAACACCTGCTCTGATCGCGGCAACACCTTCCACAAAGAAATCTGTCAGATCTACTTCCAAATAAATTCGATTTTCGATCCCAATCAAGACCATTTTCTTGCATTCTTTCAGCCCCATCTCTTATTTCAAATACAACCGACCAACCAGGCGCCATGCAGCGGGTCCTACTGCGTAGAGCATGCACTCGATCCTTTTGTGGGGCACTGACGTCGATTGTTGCGAGCTCGGATGGTGGGGTTTCACCTAGGTGAATTAGATCGGTTAAGAACCCCTCCTCACCTCCTCCTCACCTCCTCCTCCCTCAAAGCTCTCTCGAGTCAAATCCAATCTATCTTGCGTCAACAATCTAAATCTTCTCTCCCCAAACAACATTTATCACAATCGCAAATATGGTCAAGGTCGGAGACAGCATCCCAAGCGTTGAGCTTCAAGAGTCAAAGCCAGGAAACAATGTCGATCTGAGCAAAGAGCTTGCGAGTGGAAATGGCATCATCATTGGTGTTCCAGCTGCTTTCAGTACGTAAACATTCCACACCACTGGCGAAACATCACAGCCCGCGGAAATCAAGCCCATTTGGAAGCTCTGATGGATCGTTGAAATTCATGGTACTGACCACCTGGCGTAGGCCCAACATGTTCCGACTCCCACATCCCAGGCTACATCACCCACTCCAAATTGAAGGATGCAGGAAAGGTCTTCGTCGTCTCCGTCAACGATCCCTTCGTGTGAGTTTTCAACCCACTGCTACCCCTCGAGTTACACGAACTAACACCACCAAAGGATGAACGCCTGGGGCAAATCCCTCTCCTCCCAATTCGCCGAATCCAGCATTCGATTCCTCGCCGACCCAGCAGGAAAGTTCACTCGGGCTGTTGACCTTGAGTTTGAAGCCGCTCCCATGCTCGGTACCAACAGATCCAAACGTTACGCGATGGTTGTCAAGGATGGCAAGGTTGAGAAGATCGAGGTTGAGCCGGATAATGTTGGAACATCTGTGTCTACTGCCGAGCATATCTTGGGTTAGGTTACGATCGAGCTATGGAACACGTACACGCGGGACTGGAATATAGAGTGGTCGGAAACAACGATAAATGAATACCCTTTTCGCTATGAATTATTGATCGTCCAGTTGTGTATCCGTCCTTGAGTGGGTTTCGCGTACCGCCAACATAGGACATTGCAGAGCAGACAACATATATAAATGGTGCTCAATAGCAACAATGTCTAGATGTTTAGGTACTAAAGTACTTAAAAACCATTGGGAGAAATGCTTCTAACATCAGGTTCTTTCGCAATAGCACTCCAGGTCCGAACCGAACCGACCGCATACAAGCCGAGCCAGCCCGATAATCGTGCCGAAATCTTTAAAACTGGTCCGAGCGCCTCCAAGTTGTATCTTAATCAACATTGCTCTCCCCCTCCAATTCCTCAGACAAAGCAAATGTTTTCGGCCCATCAGATCCTCAATTTCATCGTCACCACAGCGGAAAGTATCGCTTCCCGACTGAATGTACCATGAAAGTCAAATTGACAATGTCGCGTCTTGCCCCTTTCCAGAGCATCAGGGACGATGACCTTGGATTTCGAGGCTACTTGGTATGCCTCTCGTACGGTATTAGCTTGGTGTGACTTGACAATCTCATCTGTCTGCGCTGCTCAGGCGTCGCCAATCGATCTAGACTAGGCTGTACAGACGCCCAGCTGCAGCCGCGCACACCATGATTATCGTCCGCGCGCAGAGAAACCTGCTACTTCCAATACTTCATCATCAAGAGGGAAGCTTGTCAACGAGCGACGGCTCCGACATCCTTAGCACATTCATTATATTTATCACAACGTCGGCTTCAAGCAGCAAGGTCATGAACCATCACAGGCGGCTGTATGGCTGCACATTTCACCCATGTGGCAAGGCTTTTGACACAAAGGACGAGTGGAAGCGACATGAGTATTCCCATCATTTTCACGTCGAAGTATGGCGATGCAGCTTCGATACAAACGGGACCAACGGGAACGTGTGTGCTAATGTGTATCACGACCAAAAGAGTTTTCGGGACCACCTAATGAAAACACATCAGATGCACAGCGCTACTGATGAAAAGCTAGAATCCTGTCACATTCCACGCAATAGCCAGTATCGCTTTTGGTGTGGCTTTTGTGTGAGCATCGTCGAGCTCAAGACAGTTGGTCTAGATGCATGGACCGAGCGTTTTGATCATATTGACGACCACTTTATGGGACGCGGATGCTCGACCAAGAGGAACATCGAAGAATGGATATCTGTAGATGGCTTCGTCAGAAACTACAAGCCCAATTTAGGTAGATCAAGTTTGGAAGCCTCCTCGTCATCCTTACCTCCGCCTTCACCTAAGAAATTACAAAACAAGATCTCGTACCCAACCATCCCTGCTAATAAACGACCAAGAATTGATTCAGGAACAGTGTCTTCATCACCCGGTATTCAGAGCCCCATAACACAGGAGCTCAGAGCCTCAAATATCGATCCACCGTCTTACCTCCGTGTAGGTGATACTTTGGGTAATATTGAACAGACTCTCAAACGCCACTTTCTAGAATGTTCAGATCCTCCTCGGGATGAAAGTCCAACGGATGGAAGTTCTGCTCGCAATACGATTATGCATCCGGTATCTACCTCTTCCGCATCCCATGTATTATCCTGCAAGTTCAAAGTTCAGCAAGATTTCAAAAGATTCTGGGTCGAGCAGTGTGAAAGCGTGGGTTCAACATCGTTAGCATCTGTCATTGTTCTGTCGGGGTCTGCGATGAATGCGCAAGCTACGACTGTCCAAGAATATATGAAGCGGAACTGGCCAGGAACTAATTCAATAGTGTTGGACGTTATACAAAGTTGTATTGAGGACAGGGCTGGACCTACTGGAACGAAAGGTACTGTCGCTTCAGCACACGATTCTACTACCAAGTAAATATGGACTTTTGAGCTCACAGCTAACTGGTACCAGACTCCGGCTCCAACCTTCATGATGAAAAGGATCTACCCTTAATATCTGCTACCGCTGACTTCCCTTCTGCCGTCACTCTACTTGTTACTGGGTCCTTAAGACACATCATTGTAGCAGGTCAACAGCTCGCTTGGCTTGCCGCTTCGCTCGCGATACCCGGAAAAAATCAAATCCGACACTCTAAAGCCCAGCTCACTCTCTTAGAAGGCGAATCAAATAGCTTTCAGATAAATGTGCAACAAGGGCCATTGGAAGAGGCGGAAGTGAGTTGTTGGCACTATTTGTTTGTCAATCCTGTCATCGCTTACAACTTTCCCATTCCATCACGATCAGACCAGGTGGGTCTAGAGATCCCAATACACATTATGGCAGCATTGAGCGGGGCTAGTCACGCTATTGAGTACCGAGGGGGAATCTTATTGAAAGGATACTCTAGTATGCTTGTACCACTGAAACGTACCGGCGACTGCATTCAATGGCACTTCATCCGTAACGAGGACGATTCCAGGATTCCGTACTGGGATGTTGAAGCGCGCTGTCCTGGCCGAGCCTTGCTGAGCGAGGTCGATCTACAGGCACTTGAGAATACACGGGCATTCCTAGGTTGGTGGTTAGTCTACATTTCCCACTTCCAACTTTCCTTCTCGCTCCTCAAACACTTACGGACTTTGAAGAGTATTTTATCTTGACTACGAAAGCTTTAAAATCAGGTTAGAAGAGAAAGTACTGACCCAGACGTGAACGGTAGGGGAACCACAACAGTCCACCTTGGGTCTGCAGATGTCAACTACGAAAATCTCGATTGGACCGACACTAAAGAACCAGCGTCATCAGCCACTTTCTCTGGTGGCTCTTTTGGTTTCCAAAATTATTTCATAGGTGAGCTCAATTTTTCAATCGCACCAAAGGATAGTAGACTACATATATCTCGGTCCGGTCCATACAAAAGGATTGTAGCGCATGCCTCGAAGACGCCGGTAGTACTCTACGACCCAGTAGAACGAAGAGGCTGGCTGGTACCTGGATCTGCAGCTATTGCACACGTCGTCCAAACCAAAATCCATCGTGAACAATTCACTATCAATCAAAAGCCCGTTTGTATAACATCATCCGATCCATCGCTTGACCTATATGCCGCTGCAGAGGCCATGTTAATGGAGAACGCTTCAACCATCATGGAAGAGGATCTCGATGGCAAACCCAATTTACATTTTAGAGATTTAGTGTTAAGCACCTGGACGTTGATAGAAAGCATACTGGACAAAGAAGCGAGATTTGAGACGTCTACCGAACCTGAAGTGCACCTGACTACTCGAAAGAAGCTCCGGGGCTGGGAGTACATGGACGTGGTTGATGAGAGATCTCCAATCAGACTCAAAGAGACCAGGCTCAATAAAACTTGCGGTGGCTGGGTCGACTTTGTCAAAGCAATCGACGCGGTCGTGCTCTTTGCTAGTGGTTTCGAGGATATCATTAAGCCAACGGAGCAAACAATTGATGGACTTTGCCACATGTGGCGAACAGTTCCAAGGGAGAAAGATTACCTTTCAACAAGTGTCGCTACACTCGAAACGCTGTTCGAACAGTCTGGTTCTCGTTTATCGCGGAAATATCTCACTTCAACGCATCTGCAATGGCATCGTGGCCCAGTATTGTTTGAAAAATGTAAAAGTAAAGCGTTGTTTTGCTGCGCTTGTGACAGAGTACAACAAATTGTTCCAGAATCGAAAATGACATTCGGGGAGATAAATCGTCCTGGAATGCTAGAGGAGCGCGGTGCTGTGATATTTGGTCAAGCTACGCATCCTGTCAACAATACCAGGCAGTCAGAGCCGCAGGCCACAAACGATACACTTTATAGCCAGACAAACTGTCCTATAGAGCTGGGACTGAGCCTTCAAACCCCTGGAGAGTTCAATCCTTCGTTGAATCTCGAAAGTTCTTCTTGCACAGGGGCACGTTCAGGGATGCCAATATGCGCCTCGGTTGGGGGCGTGGAGTCTGGGAGTGAATATGATACCAGCGATTGTTCAAGCCCGGAGTGTCCGAATAAGGAGCAAACCCGGCTGAAAAGGGCGCGGGACACTTTCGACTACGTTGTAGAAGGGCCACGATAAGGAGCATAGCCTGATGAACGAGTGACTGTCCTTCAAAACGCAGAAAGTCTCCCATGATCGCCTGAGCCCAGTAAAGAAACGGACGACTCCAAAACCACGTTGTTGTCAAGTCCCGCCGTACAGGTGAGGGGGGGGGGACCAGCGATCAGTAAGCTGATGGACTGAAAATTGCGAGGCGTCTGCGAAAGGTTCCTGCAGTACGACATTCAGACCTCGGGAAAGTATGCGACACAAGAAAAAGACAACGTTCTTCAAACAAGAACGAGTTCGGAAGAGCAGGATCAACTTCCGGGGCAGGCTAGAGACAGTTCTCACTCTTCGTGATTACTTCTGTCAGAGCTCAGCACAATACATAATGGGGATTGCCACCTAGTATTCAAGAACTGATGACTAGCATTCAAATCTACACGACTCATCCCCGTACAACATGAGAGGGCATGTCATAGTGGCTAAGTAGATACTTCCTGCTTATGAATCCTCGAACCATTGGAGCTCATAACCATCAAGCATTTGTAAAGTATGAAAGCCGTACCACAGCAGCAACGAAGTTCTAGTGTCGATGTTGAGACGAATACATCGGCCAGTTTCTCACCTCAACAATCGAAGCTCAAGGGAGCGAAAATGTGACGGTACAGTACAATTGCAACTCGATTTCGAAAAACAAACACAATGCCCCATGGACTCGAGGATACAGCGTTGCGCTGAAGAGGACGAGGCGAGGCATTCATTGATTTCACGCAACAAAGGGAACTGAAGAGCACACCGAGTTCGGAGTACAGTGTGAGCTCTCTGCATGGCAAGGCACGCTTCATTCCCACTCACGTTGGACCACTTGGATATCACCCAATAGCAAAACATCCCACGCCGTTGCCGCGAGGCAAACAAGCAGGCAGGCAGGCAATGAACCGCGTAACCAACCATGCTCTACCACCCGCTCTTACTTCGGATGTCAACCACACGACAATTATCGTCCAGTATCACCTTCCTTATCTTGGCTCATCTCAGTCGGACACCCCTGGACCCTTGCAACAGCCTTTGTGGTTTCAAGGCCGAAAATCTCTGCATGTTGGTGGAGGCCATCGTTTGTACCGTGCTTATGTACGAAGTGCTCTACTCTACCATACCGTCGTATACAGACTTGTATACGGACTGTATACAGAACCGTGTGTGTTGCGCAACGGCACGCCAAGCTATATCGGGCAGTTAGACCGCCAAGTGTTCCCCGTCTTTGCCGAAGCCTGCCGAACGCCCCCTCGCACGACCTCAGCACCGATGACGCCTTTCCCTCGTTGTTGGTGCTACTTTACACTACTACTTCGAAGGAGACTACGCGCATCAGAACATGAGATCCATGAGCGGTTACCATCAACACAAAAAAAGTTCGATGACTAGCTTTAACCCTTTGCAATTTGGACAGTTAATTACAGGATAATGAGGATGAGTTGTGACAACCAGCACCAGGATCACGGCACGGATTATAGCACGGAACGGCCGTCGGGATCGACAATGTCGAAGTCGAATGGAAGCTTTTGGCGTCGGTGGAGGTAGGGGGCCCTGGCGTGCAATCAAGCTTGTTGCATCGCCATCCGCTGCAGGAGGCGTAATGCCAATTTACTCCCCGCAAAACAGCCCTGTCTACTCCGAAGTACAGTACTGTACAGTACATATTGACTCTACTTCAACCTGTCCTCGCTTGTTCTGGTGGGGCGTCATCTATTCAATTACGAAGTACTTCGAAGTACTTCGTACTTGAGATATCCTGGCCCGTGGATCAACATGCCGCGCTATGTCGTAACAATTTTCTTCTAGCGCTGACGCTTCGATATCGAGAATGCTTCTCATTCGCAGGCCAACAAGTGACGAGACTAGGGCGCGTGACTTCAACCAGAACTGGTTTAACTTATTCCCGGGTTTTATGGATCAACACACCCCATCGTGATCTTGAGATAGGACTAGTCCTGATAATGAGGTTTAATTATTGGTCGCGCGAGAACAGCTCTTCTGATAGGATGGTCGGCCTGGAATCGATATCTATACCGTCCGTAGGAATAGCCAACCGGCCATCTGGGCACCTCTTCAACACCTATAACAAGCTCGACGCCCAACTCTTGGGTATTTCTTGGATGCTGCTTGTGTGTGACGCGTGCCGTCTTGGATCTCTTACCTGCCTGTGATCAAGCATTCCCAGATCTGCTTTCCCCTTCTTGGCTGCATTTAGCCTGATCTTATCAGCACCATTAATTAATCCAGCTATAGCATCATGGCTGAAAAGTTCGACGAGGAGAAGGGTGTCGGCAGCGGTCTTGGACATTCGCAAAGTCCTACTTTCGCGAATACTGAAGAGGCGAAAGGTCCTTGGACTACACGCTTCGTGGATAGTTTCAAGCGCGATCCTAATGCGACAGTCACCAAAGGCACGGAGAATGTCGATCCTCATACTGGTGGCTTCAACCATGCCGAGGCTGCTGAGCGCACTGCCAACTCTGGTCTTGCGAAGAAATTGAAGGGTCGTCATATGCAAATGATTGCTATTGGAGGCTCAATTGGTATGTGAAGTACCGAGTTGGGAGGCTTCTACTATGTTGGAAGTCTCTGCAACGCAATTGTGTCGCAAACTAATAACATCTTAGGTACCGGTCTTTTCGTGACTTCTGGCGCCGCGCTCGCTGGAGGTGGCCCAGCTTCGTTGATTATCGCCTTCGGATTAATTGGTGTTCTCATGTTCTGTACGGTCCAGGCTCTTGGAGAGCTCGCAGTAGCCTTCCCAATTTCTGGATCTTTCTCCGCCTACTCTACCAGATTTCTTGACCCGGCTTGGGGATTTGCTATGGGATGGAAGTGAGTAGCTGTTTTGATGCGCGCGACCTTTTCTGCATGCTGACAATCGCTCAGTTACGCCATTCAATGGCTAGTCGTCTTACCGCTTGAGATTGTCGCTGCTTCGATCACGCTCAGTTACTGGCCTGGTGCTGCAGACACCAACTCAGCAGCCTGGGTCTCGATTTTCTTGGTTGTCATTGTGACGATCAACTTCTTTGGAGTCCGAGGATATGGAGAAGCCGAGTTCGTGTTTGCCATTATCAAGGTTACTGCGGTCATTGGTTTCATTATCCTTGGTATAGTTTTGAACTGTGGAGGAGGTCCTCACGGTGGATATCTTGGCGCACGTTATTGGTACCCAAACAATGTCGAGCCAACTTACGCTGGTTACACGGCTGAGGGTGGCCAAGCACCTGGAACGATCTCGTCTGGCTCCTTCAACAATGGATTCAAAGGTCTTTGTGGTGTATTCGTCACCGCTGCCTTTTCCTTCGCTGGAACTGAATTGGTTGGTCTCGCTGCCGCCGAAGCCGAAAACCCACGCAAATCTCTCCCAACAGCTATCAAGCAGGTATTCTGGCGTATCTGTCTCTTCTACATGGTCGCTTTGACCATCGTCAGCGTCTTGGTTCCTTACGGAGATGGAAGACTTCTCGGATCCAGCTCTACAGACGCCAAAGCCTCTCCCTTCGTCATCGCCATCAACAACGCCGGCATCAGTGGACTCCCATCCGTCTTCAACGTAGTCATCCTCATCGCCGTCTTATCCGTAGGCAACTCCTCCATCTACGGCTCCTCCCGAACCCTCGCCGCCCTCGCAGAAATGAACCAAGCCCCCAAAATCTTCGCCTACATCGACCGAGAAGGCCGCCCCCTCGTCGCAATCCTCTTCTCCTCCATCCTCGGCCTCCTCTGCTTCGTCGTCGCCGGCGGCCCCGACACCGCCGCCACCGCCCTCAACTGGCTCTATTCCCTCTCCGGCCTCTCCTCCATCTTCACCTGGGGCTCCATCTGCCTCGCCCACATCCGCTTCCGGCAAGCCTGGAAAGCCCAAGGCCACGCCCTCAACGAGCTCGCCTTCCGCTCCCAAGTCGGCGTCATCGGCTCCTGGATCGGCTTCGGTCTCAACTGTCTCGTCCTCATCGCGCAATTCTGGACCGCCGCGTGGCCCGTTGGCTACGGTGAGCTCTCCGCGAGCGACATCGCGGAGAATTTCTTCCTTGCGTATCTGGCTGCGCCGGTTGTGATTTTATTTTACGTCCCGTATAAGATATGGTTCAAGACGCCGTTTATGAAGGTTATGGATATGGATTTGCATACGGGACGCAGGGAGTTGGATTCGGCTGCGCTTGAGGAGGCGGATCGCGTTGAGAAGATGCAGATGCCGAAGTGGAAGCGCGTTTATAAGATCTTTTGTTAGATGCTGTGCATCGTATGTGATGGGATGTGTGGTGTGAGCTTCTGGCGTTTGGGTTTTGGGCTGGGTCAGATACCTTGGATTGTTCACTGGTGGTGAGTGGTGCGGTCTTGAGTTTGATCCGTCTAATTATTTCGATGGGGACGCCTTGAGAAGAGTGTGCTGCCGGGTATTCCATAGTCTGCTCAGCTATATGGGAGTGGTGGTGGACATATTAGATTATGCAGTAATGAACAAACACATCTGACTAATCACTTGGAGCAGTCATCGACGTGCTGTGGCTTGTGCGAAACTTAGCTGCATTTTCGACCAACGTAACGGCCTTTCACTCTAAGCTTCTTCGCTATCCTTTCCCCTTTTCTACGAGCTTAGCAGCAGACTCCACCTAAACCCTTTCGCCTCATCCTAAGCGAGGCACCAGGCACCTTCCTTTTTCAAAATTATCCCTTCTCCTAATAACCCTTAACATTGTTCGCTTACTGAGCCATGTCGGTGGAAAAGTATGCTCCATTGTTTCAAGCCTATCGTCTATTGACAGCGTTTCCCTCTCACTGACGCTGATAGACAAAAGTCCTCGAACCAATCAATCGATTGTTCGCTTAGCTGCTCACGAATAAGTATAACAAATAAAGAAAGTCAAAGAACAGAATGCATAATTCCTTTGTTGGCTTGAGACAACAGCCGATAATCAATGAATAGATTCTGTTGTCTGTATAGCAGCTCAAAACAATCCTATTGTCCATTAAACAGGAAACGTAGAACAACCTCCTCATCAAGAGAGAAATAACCGCTCACAACTCCCATCAACTCCTCCTTTTCCCCACCACCATCAGCACCTTCACTGCACTTGGCTGTTCTCATCGAACATCCAACTGCCAAGCTCCCAACGCTTTTCACAACGAAAAATCGAACACCCACCATAAAACTCACAACCGGCAAAAATGGTTAACGAACTCACCCGCCAACTGGCAGCAGCACGCAATGGAACGACTCGACATGATTCCGCCTACGCTGCTACTCAGCCAACTGGAGGAAACCAGTCAAGATCTGGTCATTCAACTTCGGGATCTCAGTCGCGGTCTACTCATGGAAGCAGCTCTACTGTTCGACCAAGTGGCTCGACCTCCCATGGAAGCAGCTCGACTGTTCGACCAAGTGGTTCGACCACCCATGGAAGCAGCTCAACTCTTCGACCAAGTGGTTCGACCACCCATGGAAGCAGCTCAACTCTTCGACCAAGTGGTTCAACCTCCCATTCGACAAGCTCAACCCGTCAACACGGCGGCTTCAATCCCTCCTCGGCCTTCCTCCAATACGCCGGAGACAATCTCCATCCAGGCACCTGCATCGACAATCACCGAAACGCAACCTCGCACGAGGACCTCTGCGTCATCTACTTCTTCAAAAACCCCCGCCCCGGCGTCGATGCGGTCCACAAGAACTTCGCCTACGCTGCTAGAGCCGCTCATGAATCCATCCGCTTCATGGCCTACGATCTCAGCCCAGACAAGAACCGCGGTCTCGAGGAATACTGCGGCGTCGCAGAATGCCCTGTCTTCCAGATCTACACGCGTGGAAAACTCGTGACGGCGATTACTGGGGAGGCGGAGTGCTTGGGGAAGAAGCTGCACAATACTATTGAGGGTATTAGCCAGCAGATGGGCTTGGTTCTTGGACAGGGTAAGATTGGAATGCCGAGAGCTGACTATGGAGGTGGTGGAAAGGAAGGTCCTACTAGTCTAGCTGAGGGATATGAGTCTGGTCATGGTTCGGTTTCTGGAAGTACTCGAGGTGGAAATTCTACTGCTGGAGGTTCGAAACATCCTTCAACCTCCAATCGGCATGATCCAGCACAGAGCCAAGGCTTTCTTTCCGGAAGTACTCGAGGTGGAAACTCCACCGCCGGAGCAAACTCTACCGCTGGAGGAGGTTCGAAAGCTCCTTCAACCAACCGCTATGATCCAGGACAGAGTCGGGGAGGAAGCCGTAAATACTAAGCAGACTGCTTGTATCTCTATGCTCTCTTCCATCTCGCTCTCCATCATGAGATAGCGCCCTGAATAATATGGGCAAGGTTTCTATACTTTAGCGTCCTGTCTTAACTGATTTTCGATCTTAAAAAACAAAAATGAAAAAAGAAATCTCATTCTCAAACTCTTTCACACTCGCTATTCATGTGACTTTTACTTTATCTCTGTGAGCGTAAACTACTATAAGGTAAAATTGCCTCGAGATTGACCCCTAGCACGATTAAATTATTTACTTCCATCTAACAAAAACCTTTGACTCTTCACCTTGTACTTTTCTCTTTCTTTCACACTCACTCTTTTCACTGTGAGCATGTAGAAATCTCTTTCCCCTCTTTCTAATCACTCGTGACATTTAGGTAGGCTACAAGAAGATGGGTAGAGATGAATTTTGCTATGTTTCTTTAGCGATTCAGAATAGGTTACATAGAATTGGACAGCATCCGTAGGAAGCTAATAGCTATTAGAAGTGAGAACCTAAAATAGAGATCGAACAACTTACTTGTGCAGGGAACATAGCCAGTGTCTACGCATGCGCGTTTACCCAGCCATGAAGCTACGAGATCTCTCCCACTTAGGGGCTGTCTTCTAGAAGACAATAAGGCAGTATTTGTTGCACATCGCAGGCCCATGACGTCTACGATACTGCACCTCGAAAAAAAGCAAAGGTTAACGATAAGCGATAAGAAGGGTAGTCTCTTTTGTCATTCACCAATCGCCGGGAGTTCGTGAGAGTCAGATCACTACCCTACCTGTCTTCCAGATCTCTTTGATCCCTTAGATGAAGTCACACAAGGGGAAATCGGTGGGGCCCCATTATTCAGAGACGGTATGAATAGCGTAAAGGCATCTGAAGGGTTGTCCGTGAGGGAATATCTCTGTATATGATATGGTGTCACCGTCGAAGTCTTTTAACAGCCCATTATATACAGGCAGTGTATTAACATATTAATCAGATTAATCACGTTAATCAAATTAATTATAATTAGATTAGATTAGATTTAATTAATAACTTTCCTTGATTAGATTTGATTAATCAAATCGATTAATTAAGTTAATTAATAATTAATTGATTAATATACTATAAATAGATATATAGTATATAGTAGACTTTAGAATAGATATAGGGGTTATTCTCGCTTAACTTCTTAGTTATATAATAGAAATAAGCGAGAAATACCCCTAAATTATACTTACTAAGTATAATCCTACCTGTGAGAATCGTTCTCGTTATAATATTAAGCTTACCTGATTACGAAGCTCACATACTAAACCTTATATATAAGAACCTTATATATAAGACCGAACACTAAAACCCCTCCTAATAGAATACTAGGACCCCTCCTTATAGGATCCGAGTACCG
>QYAH01000463.1:0-23774 GCA_003988945.1 Chaetoscypha palmicola
CTTATTCGGTGTCGCGTCTACTAATTCTATCCGTAAGCTCTCGTATAGTTTTCTCGTAGTTTAATTATTAACTTTTCTTCTCGATTTCAACTTTAGATTCACTCGTAACTCTTAATACACGTTCACAGCCGGGCCTCTCGTCGTTAGCGCCAAATTGATAGGAATAGCGATTATATTACTAGAAGAGAGTAGGAGAGGCCCTGGTGGAGATGTGCATCATCCACCGCTGATTACATAATGGATGCCTCATTGGCAAGGCCAACATCGAGAACCGTAAGCTCCCAATATCACTGTGCCTTGTAGACCATATCGAAATATTCTTGCGTTTCTCTTGGTGTGCGACTCGTGTCGCTCGGGTAGATTAGAATAGGTCACTTGGCACAAGACAGTGTGTGTGAGAAACACTGAGACTTTTAGTTCTGTCTATCACACCATTGTTTCAAGGGCACCGAGCACGCCAAGTGGCGCGCATTCTACAGTACGATAGACTTTGTTGAATTCCATCTCGGTTACAATTTCCAGGTGTTCGGAGGAGAACATGTCTTCCATTGTCAGATTCTGTTATGTACAGTACCTCCTCATTAGACTCCAATCTTGATATGAAAGAGGCTGAACTATTCTTTTCCTTTCAAAGCACCGGTGATCTCCTAGTATATCTACAAGTTCCATTCGAAGATATCTGCCGATGGAAAATGGTAGCCAAGGACGAGGCTCACAAGAAGGCGCACATGCAGGCTCACGATCAGGCTCCGACAACTTTTGAAAACACCTTCATATCATGAGTCGCTACTCAAACTGTCACCGATGGAATATTTCTGATTTTGTATCTCGTTTATAAATGCAAGATGGTACCGATGTCTCGATTGTTCAATCCTCACAACCATCCCTCTCCTACGCCAAGCTAGTCACCATGGCTTCAACGCTCCCAATATCCAACAAAGGGTCCATCGAATTTGTTGACCGCATATGGCCCAACATCGTCGTCGGCACCCCCTACAATTTCTCCTGGGTCGAGCTCGGAGCTCCACCGCTTCAGCCACCAGAAATATTCCTATGGTGTGATGAACAAGACACCATAAGCACGCGAAGTCAGTCCACTTCACTTCCTTCCCTCCATTCATGCTCGCGCTAATCTTCCCCTAGCCAACGCGGGAACTACAACGTTCTCCTGGATCATCCCGCCGATCCTGGTTAGACAGGGACTGGAATTTTGCAGGTTTGCTATTGAAGCTATTTATGACGATGGGATGTCACGAGCGGGGACGATACATTTGAAGGTTATCGGTGGTTATTCCTACACCACCTCGGTAGGATTACACGTCTTGGATATAGAATATGCTTGCTAATAAGGGTGGTTTAGGGACCGGAAAGTTTTCCTTGGACTAGGACGGATTATGCGGGGAGTCCTACGGGTATTGCTACGATTGAGAGTCTCACCACATCTACGAGTCTCGCCACATCTACTAGTATCATTGCATCAAGTGGTATCCGCATATCGCCAACGTCCAATTCTTCAGACACCACATTTCCAAGCTCGACTACTCCGTTCACCAGTCCTTCCGCCGCAAGCTTATTCCCTATCTCTGCCACAACATCCTCACCAGCAATCCCGTCTAAGAATAACCCCTTGTCCATGCGGCAGAGGAATGGACTTTTAACCGGTATCATCCCCGTTTCGGTGTTTATTATTGTTGTTATAGCGCTGTTTTTTATATATCAGAGGAAAGAAAAGGCGCGCGAGGAGAAGGTCAGCAGTGATATTTGAGGGTGCGAGCTGCTGGTTATGAGTGTAGGGTTAATGTAATGTAATCTTTCCTACGGAGTGTATGCTGCGCTGCTAGATTATTACTGAGATTTGTATAGTGCCAACATAGCCTTTGGATTCTAGACTTAATTAAGTTAGGATCAAGGTGAGGCTGTATAGGATTCAACGAATCAAGAACTTCATTGCGTCAAAAGTAAATCTCTCTTGTATCTACGTTTATAAAAATCATATCAAATCCTCAAGTGGTTCTAAGCGTCGAATATCTCTTAGAGACAGTGTATTCACAAACTACTCAAACTACTCAACTCAACTCAAACTACTCAATGAGTTGAGTTGAGTTGAGTTGAGTAGTATAGTACCTTGAGTTGAGTTGAGTTGAGTAGTAAAAATTAGGTTGAGTAGTTTGAGTAGTTTGAGTAGTAATAGTATATAATATACTATAAATAGTATATTATATTAGTAATATTATATTTTATAAGGCTTAACTATACTTTATATATAGTAAATTCTACTCTACTTATATAATTTCTAGTAGTTTAGATAAGAATACTAAAGAAGAGGAGAAATAGATACTTAAGTATATATTTACTAACTGAGAGCCTCTATTACTAAGCGAACCAGCCCACCTCGCTTATCTAGATCCGAGCGATCTTATTGGTCGAAAATGACGTATGTGGCGTAACTCAACCTACTCAACTCAACTCAATCTACTCAACTCAACTCATTTAATACACTGCTTGGAGAGCACTATCGTCCACTTTAATTGAAATGTCAATCCTCATTTGAATAGAATACAACCTATCATCCAAACCGCTTTCATGTCTAATTCATCTACTTCTCAAAATCCAACGTAGCAGGGAAATTACTGAACTATTCGAGTAGGTTCTCAAAAGGTGTCATTGAAATAGTGTAGTAAAACTATACACTTCATTCTTCCGATGCGCGTTTCGAGTCCCTGAGACCTTACTATCTTCTAATATCTAGTTGATTATTTTTCGACAATTGGACGCTTAACAGGGACAATGAATCCTTGTTCAACCAGATCCACGCGGGTCGGAAGTCCCATCGATGGACAATCTCTATGCATTGCGAAAGTCAATCTCCAAACTTATACATTGCCAGAATTCGCACTCAAACTCGGTAAATAACGTCCGCTCAAGCTCTCTTCGACCCTACATCATCAATATCAAGAAACTATTCACTTCATCCCCTTTTTCCTCCCACCCTCCCTCTCTCCGCCTCCTTGTCCTCCCTCAAATTCCTATGCTCCATCCACTCCCTCAGCAATCCCCTCATAACATTCATAATCCGCACACCTCTAAACAATCAAATTCAACCCTCATTTATGCCCGCCTGTTTCCACCTCTGATCCCATGCGCCGGAATCCGTTTTGGAGAATAGTGATGTCTGCTTTGTGGCATGAGGAGGGGAACTGGGGTGCTGGGAGAGGTGGAAGAGGGGTTGCGGAGCCTGTTGGAGGTTGGTGGAAGGACTGGTGGAGGGGGTTAGTGGTGGGTCTTTGGGAGAAGATTGAAGAAGAAAGGAGAAAGGGAGGGGATGAGTGAGTGGGAGGTAAATGGAGAAATGGTTTGGGGGAGTGTGAGAGTTGTATGGTCTGTGTAGAGGAGAGGATTGAGTCCAGTCACTGATTGGCTCAGAATAACTTTGATGTTGACGACCGCGTTCAGGCCCCAATATATTGCACTGTAACGCAACAACAGAGCTGTGACGCTATCTGTCATCATCTCATGACTTTGAAATGAAGGCAAAAATCTCCTTTTCTCATCGAACAATCTGACAGATACCCATAGTAAACAGAGCAACTTCACAAGCTGGTATGAAGCAAAGAAAATGAAATAAGGAAATACTATACTTACAGCACCACAAAACACAACCACAACCTCCTTCAACCCCGTCAACACGCCCGCTGCAATGGTACCCTTCAGCTCCGCAGGAAACCCTATCACGTCCATTGGCGCTGATCCAGCCCTCACCGCATCAGTCCCAATCCTCTCAATCCTACCCAGCTCTGCCCCAGGTATCGAGTTCCACCCCGGCACCGTCAACGTCGGAAGCCTAAAAATATCGTTCTTGTAATCGTAATACTTGATCACTTTTCTGTCGGAGACAGTGCAGCGAGTAGTCCTTATCGATGGAATGAAGTGTCGCAAGGCCAGTGATCGAGATTCGTGAGTTACGAAGAGGATGGTTGGGTTTTGGGGGCTTGAGATCTGAGGGGTTGCACAGTGAGAAGAGTGTAGATGGGAATGTGGTGGAGAGTGGGAGGGGGAGTAGTTTATGGTGCGTGGTGGTGAGAGAGAAAAATACCAGATTTTCAGACGGAGTTCTGTTGGTAGGGATTGGAAATATCTAAAGCTCTCCGTGGAACTTTCCTGACTGATTTCTACCTGTAGATATTAACATGCAATTATGTGGTTAGTGAGGAGTTGGAATGAACTTACTTCTAAGGCTTTTACGAACAATTCGTTCTTTTGTCTTTCTAATTCTAGACACCCTACTCTCTCTATGCATTTGGTAAGCCAATCCATGTGCCTGGCAACTATGACAATCCTGACAAGGTTGAATTGTCAACCTCAAGCGGCGTTGAATGCCGTCGTGGAAAACAGGCAATGTACTTTCGATGGTCCGTAGCTCGACCTCTAGTAACCTCGCTCGAGATAACATAGACTCTGCAAATCTAGACACAGATACTTGCTGAACAAGACCCCGCCTGTGTTTTCCGGCGCGGAACCTCATGCCAGCATGCATTTTCACAACCACCTCTTCAACGCCGGTCATTCCCCAGCCAATCCTACTTTTGATCTGATCACCAAATTTGATACTAGTCGACATGTCATCATCCCTGTCAAATTCATCCCAAGAAATAAATAATCTTCGGATCAATGCGAATTCCTTGGGCACATGTTCATGCCACCGCAGCATCGCAGTCCATCTCCTTAGCCGCCTCTGCTGGGATAAGTAATCAAGATGACGGCAATCAAAGATGTCGTTATCCCAGTCGATGTACTGCACATTTTGGTCCCACGTTGATGGTCGTGGGTTGAAGTATTGAAGGGTCAGACATCGTGACTCATGATTGACGAAGAGTGTTGGGGGGTTCCTAGCCACGGTCCATGAGGGATCCTGCAGTGTACAATGGTTCTCGTTGTAGTCAAGAAGTCGATCTCGCGGAAGTGCAAACGTCCAGATGATGAGCCGTATGCTCACAGGCAATCTTGAGAATGATTCGAATGTTGACACTACGGATAGGTAGGTATTGTTCACAGTTTGCTCTGGGAGAAAGTCGGAAATTGCTGTGTGTTTGAACGTTAGGATCATAATTCATGAGGGAGCGAACGAGTTCGCTACAACATCACGAAGGATTGAACGAGAAGATTCTGACACACCTGATAGTGGCTGGGTTCTCTCGGCCTCCTTTAGTAGACTGATCTCTATTGCACGCCGAACTTGCTCTCTCTTCATAGCGTACTTCTCTCTCTGGAAGTGCCATTCCACATTTTGCGTGAGTACCTTCTTACACTGCCCGCACGAGCTATCACAGCGCTGCAAGACTACTTTAGGACATTTCCAAACGACACCTGCACTCAGAACCTCCGGACGGATTCTTTCAAGTAATGATATAATGAATTGGCGCTCAACGTCGATTTGTTCAGATGTCCAGGGCGGAAAGACAAATTCCCAGCCTCCCGACTCCTTCTGGATCACCTCTTCATCATGATGAGCGTGCCGCTCGACTATCACTGTCTTCACATTGACTCCACCCTTTTCCACGCAGTGCTTCAATTCTAAGTAACTGTTGATTGGCAGCGGCTCATCAGGTCGAATGACGTAAATTTTCTCCATTTTCGACAGATCCTCTGGAACACAGCGACAGCCTGGGATCTGCATAGGCCAAGGCTCATCGGTATTCATGGCACACTCTGAATAAAAAAGCCTGAATGCGTCGTTTTTCCAGTCGAGGAATCGCATACGTTGGCCGTTACCCCTGCGTTGATAATTGGTGTTCCAACAACGACGGGGGGAAAAGTGCTTCAGGGTCAATTGTCGAGATTCGTGGTTGACCGCTAGTGTGACTGGGTTGGCAAAATCTCCGTCGCGACGGAAGCATTGCCCTCTGGTATACTCTATGATCCGAGTAGTAGGGAATGACAATTTCCAGATCGTGGTACGAAGCTCTATTGGTAGTTTAGAAAAGTAGTAGAATGTTGAGTAGGGCGAAGGGGATGTTGCGGCGTCCATGGTACAGGAAGTGATTGTTTTGGAAAACACTACATATTCTTTTCCCAAATGCGAACAGTATCTCCCCGGGATCGCGGCATTCAATGAATGGTCTCTGAAGTCGGTATGTGGGCGCTGATGTTGATTCTTGAAAATTTAGCAAGGGCTGAAGGTTGCCTACATTCGCTAGAGCCCTGGAGGTACTCAGATTCATATCACATGACTTTCGCAGTTGAGCGTCGGGAACTCGGGATCTTCAACTCGTCAGGAACTGTAGAAGCGAGTTCAAGCCTGCGGTATGAGATTATTAGATGTACTTCAGGGGCGATATTCAGCAATATATCGCTCAATTTCCAAGTATCTCATAGTGAATGAATTAATCATAGATTCTAGAAATCTTGTTAGCTCTCAAACTAATTATCTACCTCCCATCTAACCACCAAAACCCTCATCTAACCTCCTACCCCCTTGTTAAGCCAACCATCTAAACACCCTTCTCCCCCTTTCCAAGCTCCACAACCTCCTCCTCTCGACTACTCAAACTCCTCGCCCCTCTCCCACTAATACTACTAAGCCCGGCACCCAGCGATGCAGTCCGATGCAACTCCATCTCGAAAGGACTACTACCCGTCTGCTTCGACGTAGGGAACACAGCGTGAAGTGCCCAGTGAAGGGAGCCAGAGACGAAGAATCCAAAGAAGTATGAGAGGTCATAAGCGTGGTCCCAGCCGTTGCCGTTGCTGGTGCCTTGGACGCGACGGACGAAGCCGGCTGTGTTATCATTAGCAGACTGTAGTGACGGGGAGAGAGAGGAAGGACATACGCAACAGTGGCCAAACGCCCATGATCCAAGCGACAACTGCGCGCCAGTTGACGCCTGATGTATACCAATATGCGCTCTCATGCCCCGACATATACAAATCTCCAACATGTAGTTGAGCCTTCCTCACAAGGAAGTAATCGAAAATAAGTATCCCCGTCATCCCGCTAAGGAATATACTCCACCCACTGAGCACCGTGATGAATGTCGTGACGTTGTTAACGAAATTCCATGGACAGATTGCTACAGCGATGACGGTGAGTATATAACAGCCTCTGCGAATGTTGATCCAACGAGGACATAACGCAGCCATGTCCATGCCTGTGGAAATGGCATTTAAGACGATGCACAAGGCCATCTGAGACGCGAGGAAAGCGAGGCCCGCGAAAAATGTACCGGCTCTGGCTGCAGGTGTCAGGGATACGGCTTGGATGTGTAGGAGCAGTTCGAAGGGATTCCAGAAGTATTGGCCGTAGATTTGGTTTGCGGCGCTGGTGATTATTATGCCGCAGAGGGCTGTGACGATGATTGTTAGGGGACAGGTCACGCCTTGGCCGATGAGAGATGCGTTTGGGGTTTTGGCGTAACGGGTCCAGTCTTGGTGATGTTAGCTAGGAATTCATGGTTGGAGAGGGAATTTACCTGATTGACCTACTATTCCGCCGCTCCAGAGACCGAGGATGGCTTGTATCCCATAGACTATGTTCCAGCTCAGAACACTTCCGGATTCGGTTGATGGGGAGTTGATCAGATCTCCAGCACCATGTGCAGTTCGTACAGACCAAATCAGCATACCAAAGATATTGCAGACGATCATTACAAATGCAATCTATGCTGGTCAGCCATTATTACCGAGTGAAGGGTGAAAAGACTACCTTCAGAGGAAGTTGCAACTTCTCTGGTGGAATGAGAAGCAGAGGCGCAAATACTGCTAGGAAGATGAAGAAGCTGACCAAGCTACAAGTATCAACATTGGCGGAGAGAGGAAGCGTGTTCGACATGTAGGCGAATTTGGGCCCGATGACTGCACCAAGGATGATCTTGACTGCTTGCCCTCCCCAGTATGTCTGAACTCCCATCCTACGATATATTAGAGCTGCACTTTATTTTTCGGCATTCTTCTTGTGACTTACCAGATGCATGCAGTAACAATCCTATTCAACACCGGCCAGAATCCACCTATCATTCCCCAGGAGCTATACACATTCATCAACATTTGTTCGTTTATATTCCAAGGAAATCTTCACTTACGCTCTCGACATGACAGTAAACCCAAGATAATCATGCGATCCCATCCATCCAGCAACAACAGCAATCATCGAGATAATAAGAGAACTCCCAACGACAACTCCCATCGCCTGGCCGACACTCAATCCCAGCGCAAGGAGCGTTGATCCCGCCGTCCATGCCGAATTATTCGCTCCTAGAAAATGTCAGTCGCGGCATCAAACACCACCAGAAGCAATCATCAACTAACCAGTAATAATCCAATAACCCGCAAACCCTTGCCAAGTCCATAGTCGGCGGTCCTCTGGTATAGGGATCAAATCTCGATTACACCACTACATCTCGTCAATTGCAATTCTCCACAATCCACACAATTAACTCACATAAGTATTCTCATAATTCGCATCCTCATCAACAGGACATTCCAATTTCTTCGCCCAATACTCAACGCGTTGCTTTGTTTTCCGAGACACCATCTTGCTTTCCAACTTTGGTTATCGGCTTCGCTACTTCACCGTCTGATGTCGTCACAGTCAAGACGCAAATGCAGACATAGATCAACCACGTCAAGGAATGAAGTGATCTCTATATATGCATCCCCTAATCTTCAGCTGGCTTGATAGAGATAGAGATATCAGATTCACTGCCCTGCCATGCACGTACGAGGTCAAGATAAGAACAAGTGAGGTTCCGCTCAGTAGCGCGACAGCGGAGCGCAGCGAAAGACCCACCACAGCGACCTGGCTCGCCCCTCTCGCCGTCCGGGGGTCATTATACGCTTTGTCATCTACACAGCGCTCATTCGCTCGAATTGATTGTATCGCGTGTGGAATTGTGGGGTGCGAGTTCACTAAAGTTGTCTAAAGTTGCGATGCACTAACTCGGATATACCTACGAATACGGAGGCGTATACTGAGGCGTATACGGAGGTGTAGGGGGTCACCGCTTTCATGGCAGAATGTCTCGGCCAGTCAAAAAGCTCGCTCTCATACACAATAATTCTGCCATCAAAACGTCCTACACCTCCGTACGCACGATCGAGGTGGAAAAGTGGGATGGGATGGGTTTCCTTGGCATCGGGCTTAACGTCCGAACACAAAACGCTGAGGAGCGTGATAAGATCGGCCAAAAGTATGATGGAGTAGTTGCCCAGTAGTTCATGATAACGCAAAACGTCGAAGCTGGAGGTGCGGATTATACTTCCGAAGAAAGCTTCATGTGCGAGATACTGAGCTGACCTCCCACTTTCGACGTTCGCCGATCAGTTGTACAACCTAAAGGTTTCCTTGCCTATATCACATCACATCACAGGGTCATATTAATTCGGGGTAACGGAGCCTCCATAAGCTGGGTATCACCAACAACACCTTCAGCTGGCAAGCACTCTTACTTTCTTCACACAATCTGCTTCAAGAACCGTTGAAGCAAGCACACTATGGGTTCAGTACAGGAAGAAAAGACACCAGTGTCTATTCCAGTCATCGACTTTTCGAAATGGGATAATCCCAAATCGCCACAGGAGAGGAAGGATGTGGCTAAGCAGCTGGCTGATGCATGCCATCATGTCGGGTTTGTCTCGATCATCAACCACGGCGTCAGTCCAGAGTTGTTGGAAGAGGCGTTTGGATGGTCGAAAAAGCTGTTCGATTTGAAGACGGAAGAGAAGATGCTAGCGCCCCATCCTGATGGGCCGACTGTGCATCGAGGTTATTCTTGGCCGGGTTTGGAGAAGGTATCGCAGGTCATTAGTTCTGATCTTGAGGTCGGAGAGAAGTTGAGAGCGATCACTGATTGTAAGGTGCGCTTCATGAAATGCACAATTGATATGACCTCTGTGTTAATAAATACCCAGGAAAGCTATGAAATCGGCAGTGAAGAGAATGATGAGCAACCTAACGTATGGCTGCCTGAAGATGTCTTGCCTGGATTCCGGAAATTCATGGACGCGTTCTATTGGAAGTGCTCGCAGACATCTAAAGAGATTCTCAAGGCGCTTGGAACTGGATTGGATCTGAAGGATCCAGAGCACATGCTCAAGTTCCATTCTGGCCATAATAACCAGCTTCGGCTGCTTCATTACCCGCCGATTCCTGCTGCGCAGCTAGAGAGTGAGACAAACGCAAGAATGCCGGCTCATTCTGATTGGGGTTCTATCACCATGTTATTTCAGGATGACTGTGGTGGCTTGGAGGTTGAGAATCAACACATCGCAGGAGATTTCATCAAAGTGACTCCCTTGAAGAACGCGATTGTCATGAACATTGGCGATTTACTGATGAGGTGGAGCAATGGTAAGCCTCTCAGCAAACATTGGAAAACGACAAGACTAACTCAAGGCACAGACTGGTTGAAATCTACTCTTCATCGCGTCACACTTCCTCCGGCTTCCGATCGTTTCACCGGCGAAGAGCGAATGACGAGGGCGAGATACTCAATACCGTATTTTGTCAGTCCAGATATTGAAGCGAAGATAGAGTGCATCCCGGAATGCGCAACGGAGAGTAATCCTATGAAGTACGAGCCAGTCATTCAAAAGGAATACCGCCTCATGCGTGCCAAGCTTCAATATCCAGAGAAGGCTCCACAGATAGCTACGGTATTAGGGTAGAGATGTGCACACTGTCATTTGTTGTATGATATAAAGATTAATTGCTTAGTCTACTGCCCCTAGTCGAATGCTATCAGCAGCGCCATGAAAAAATGAATCTGCTCTCAATATCGAAGGGCGTATCAGCGCAATCTTACTCCAATCAGCGTTCTTGGCTGCAACAGTAAGTATTTCTTGGTATCTTTGAAGCATTGAGTATGCCTTTGAAACTTGCGTTTCAGTCGTGGCGCAGAAAAAGAGATATATAAGGTGATTGCTAGCGATGATTAGATTGTTTCGAGTATCTATACTACTGTGTCAGTGAGGATATGATGGCTAGGTCGGAGGACGTACGACGAGGCCAAAATGTGTTCAGATCCATAGAGAATAACTTGGCAGCGAATTGAACAAATGCTTCGCCTTCTGACAAGGCTAGATCAAAGTGTCTACATAGATTTGAAGTTGGATCAGACTTCGACTCTGGAGTAGCAGGAGCCATTAATTGTCGCAATATGATAGCTCTTAGCGCAAATGTTCCAATGTGGAAGAACCCTGTCATATCAGCCGAGGGGTCTTAATGTTGTGGTGTGGCTGGCCTACCACTTGTTCTTACTCCTGCCATCGCAGAATTCATGTTCAGACCTTCTGGTAATTCAAAAGACAGTTTATTTAGCTGCAGATTGTATTCGAGAAGAGTTGCTTGTCGATGATCATTGTCAATCTTGCGAATTGCTTGACTATAATGTTGTAAAGTGCTGTTCTTCATGTAAGCAAAAGTTTTACAGTTCATATATGGAGAATATTGTAATAGAGGAGAAGAGCAGCGCGTTTTCGTGTACACCCAACGTTACGGGCATCACCACCTCTCGAAAAGAAACACTTCTTCGGATAAAGTGCAGCGATGGCTCTTTTCGAATAATTCATGAAGCATTACCACACGTTTACCCAGCTCCTATAGTACACCAAGTAGGATTGACCTTGCCTGAAAGCACTATGTGGCAGTCTGCAAGAGGCGTAGAGAGAATGAAATCCAAGTGTGTCGCTTTTTGTTCGGAGCGAGGAGGGAAGATAATTGGAAACAACATACCAGGAGTCTCTCAACACGCCCGCTAAGATCTTGGTAACTCTAATCGCGTCCAAGAACCGCGACGCATTTTGAGGTTGAAAAGTCTGATCAACCACCTCAAGTATATGACATCCTGGCAGGCCGATAACCTCTTCATCAGAAGCCAGATCCTCCATTGTGAGATCCGTAGTATCGAAAGAGCCTTCCTGAATATGTGGAGTATTCCCGTGGCACGTCGAAGTCCAAACATCATTGGAATAAGCCATCCACCAAAGCCTCTTCCTCAGCCTCTTCTCCCACAAGGGGAGCTTCCAGTGCGTGGGATCCTGATGTAAACCCAAGCTCTGCGCGCAAGCAGTTGTTTGACATGCCAGTACCCACATCCTTGGACTTTCAGTGGTACCGCTTTTGTCTGGTTGTTCATGAAGTATAAGCATGGATGCTTGTAGCGTAGCGAGCTTAGGTGAGTCCATCTCCCGATATAGAGCAGCGTGCGCATGCTCAAATAGTTCCGGCTGTGAGATCTGAGGGATATCCTTCAACATCGGATCCTGTGTCCAGTATGCACATGCCAGACCATACACAGCACCTCTTAGCGAGGCAGGTATACTCAATTTATCGGATGTATACGCCATGAGGAACCCCGCCTTTGATAACATTGGCAGTACAACATGTACGAAGCGGAAGTAAAGTCGAACTAGAGCGTCACCGTAAACTCCAACATGAGCCTCGATAGCGTCAGACGCGGCCTTCTTGGCCAATTGATCTCTTTCAGGAAAGAAGTTGTTCAATATTGAGAAGTGAATTGGCGGAGCACCAGTCGCAGAATTTCCAGCCGAGACTTGCCGGACATTGAAGTCAATGAAGTTCGTTTCATTCATCACATTATACCGGATGGAAGCAAAAAGATCGGTATCTTGCTCTCCAGATACCCCAATAAAGTGAGCAGTGGTATTCTCCCCATACTCTAAGGAATCCCTGGCTCGTTCATTTTCCTGAATGGAAAGTGCCCTGACTCTGAAATCTAGAGTCGGTCGCATATGGCTATCTACCGGAGATTCAATGGACGGGGCATCTTCCGCGTTAGAAGTAAGCTCTTGTAAGGAAAGATACTGTCGTGTAGCCGACGGTGGTTGTGATATCAATTCGGGCCCAGATGTGATTGGCGATGTGAGAGAAGAGCTTGGTGGTCGACTCAAAATTGCAGAGATATTCAAGGCAGGAGAAGGATTATCGTGGGGCACCGAGCTTAATGATGCAGCTCCTCCCATCAGCGATCCATTACTATCAGCTGGACTCGTTGTCTCAGTCTCATTGCTATTGATGACTGAGCCCGTTGCAGCGGTAGATTCATTGTTTCTCCGGTGCCGTGGACGTGGCCCGGAAGTGAAGGTACATTCCAGCCCTCGGATTTCACAGAATCTACCTATAGTTGAAGTTAATTACGCATGTTATCAACTTCCAAGATTGGGACTTACAGGGAGGTTTGACAGTAATAACACAAGCAGATTTCCGGGTCCGACAGATATCACACGGCCTATCCCTTCTACTCCGAGACTCTCTTGAACCACCATGGCGGGTTTCCAATTTAATTCGTCGCCGGTTCTCCTCGCCTGCTTCGCTTGACATGTTGTCGAGTTGGGCGACGAAGATTGGAACGGTAGGGAAAATGAGATGCTGCTCGTGCATCTGTGAGGGGGAGTTGGCCGATCATAGTCGAGAGGACAAGGCGGGATGTGGAGGCTATCGTGAGCTAGGGCTTTGGCCGCGGCGAAAGTTTGAGGGGCCCCGAGACCCAGTTTTCTGGTGACCTGACGTACTGACGTACAAGACTTGGACTTTGGCTCTAGATGCTCAAGTGGTTAAGACACGATATATCTCTTACTCGGCGGAACTGTCCTTTTCGAGCGTAAAACAAAGCTTTGTCTAAAAGAAGTACAGCCATCAGTAGGAATTACTAGGAAAAGTGTAAATACCCTGCGGCTATTAAATAACCCCTGGTGTTTATCAAACCACCTGGTCTTATTGGCTAGAGTCCTGGATTGCCCTACTAAATAGGTTACAAAATTCGTAACGTACCCTTACATGAGCCCCGATTATATCTCGGAGACAGGTGGGTTTTCTTAGGAATTACGACTATGGGCTGTATGTGGGGTCCCCTGATAGGTACTATTATAGGTACTATCATGGGTTTATAGCCAACTATAGCACGTCTATACATCTACTTCACCGTGCACCAACTTGGCACCAAGTGTTATAAGAGGTCAGAGCACAAAAGGACAGTTCCGCCGAGTAAGAGATAATCCTGTTATGATAAGTCAATAGGCGTTAGTGTCTTGCAAGGCTTGATTAAAGGAAGGATGATGTATATGGGTCTATTTGATACAATTGCATGGATTCGACGAGACTTGAGCAGGGGAGCGCGTTACGCGTCGAGAAAAAAGAAAGCGACAGCGAGGATGACTATTTCGAGCGTATAGAACACCCAAGAGATCGATAGGAATAGAGGTGTACGGTACTGTGAGGGGTCAATTTTAGGGTCTTGGGAATAACATCAATTGTACGACTTTTACGTCACACAACACTAATAAGGCCAAAGTTAGACCTCATACAGGCATACAAACGAATTGTCATCGCTCCTGTATCTTTACCCCTACTAGTTTGTATGGTAAACCTACTTCGTACTTCGTATGTTCCCGCCGTGCACACGCGTTTTGCTATCAAAGCGTAGTGTGCGCTTGAAAAAATAGTAGTTCAGCACAGTAAGAGATAGCAAACTGATTGCGCAGAAGACCAATTCTCTGAGGAAAATCGATGGCCACTCGGATGAAAAGATGCCTAATGTCACTGTCCGAATAGTCTTCATAGCAGCATCGAAGGCGAATTCTATATCGAAGGCTTAGAACCATCGGAGGTTGTAGATCAAAGAATTTATATGGGACGCTTGTGTGGAGGGACACTCTTTCAAAAGAGAAAGCGAGAAAAAGAGCTTCTTGCCCCCGAATCCAATACTGCTGCCGAAATCTCATGCTCAAACGCAAGAGGTGAACAGATCTCAAATATAGAAAACCCTGGAATCTTTACACAGTCAGTATAGACAAGTGCGCGTGATAGTCAGCTGGCGAAAGCCTCATTATGAGCTCCTGTTCTATCGATCAGCTACCTGTCATAGTAGAAGTTCAATGCCAGTCGGTGATGGGATATCTATACGCGCTCTTCATCTCTGTGGGGAATAGTATGACATGGTGTCATAGTGGAAAGGTGAGTGAGAATGTACTTCCTACATCTACCGAAGTCTCAGGAAATTGTCATTGATAGTAGGCGAGACTTGGCGAGATGTTCATGTATATAAACTAAGTAGCAAGCACTAGTATCTAGACATATCTACGAGGCATGATACAAGCATCTGCCGATATAATCCTCTATGCTCTACCAAGTGTGAATTTGTGCATGAAATCCAAACCCAGCACTCGAGAAGGTCGAAAGCCTATTACTCACGGAAGTCATTGAACAGGTTCGTGACGAAATGTCTCTTAAAATCTACTAAGTTTGCTGTCGAGGAAGAAGTTACTACCGATTTCTCATTCCAGCAAAGCGTCAAAATTTACAAAGCAATGCGGAAACACTACTTCCCACTCTTCTATTTGTTACTATATTCACAATTGATACGTATTGCCATCCTATACGACTTTAACACCATCCAATCCACACGAACATCAGCTCTGTCTAGAAGGCGATTGAATCTTGTAGACCCTCACTGTCATGACTCATGACGGTAGTTCAAATCGAAATTTACAGAAAGGTGTGATACACATTTCTAGAATGCTTAAAGAACTTCGGACTATCTTTATCACCAAACGCAAAATCTAGCGTGAAAAGAAGTTCTGTCTAACATAAACTTCTCTGACGTTACTGTCTAAAATATTAAAAACCATCTCTCTTACACCTCAGTGATGCATCAGTAAGCGCACACTACCGACTCCAAATCTCGCGTCTTAATCTCACCTCCTCTCATTAACCTCCCTAGATAGACAACCGAGCAATGCAATACTTATTATACATCACAGCTTTCTATCGTGAGCTCTCATATTCTTTGAGCAATTCAACAGATGCCTTCGTACGGCGCTCTAGCTAGCCTCCGCTCCCAAGACTGACGTATGATTTCCTTACCAGGATAGATGAGAATTTCGAATCGCAGTGTCTCGAAGCCGCCAGCGAGCTCGAGACTCGTGGAGTTTTGCCGAAGAAACGTAGCATTACTACCGAAAAATAATTAACTACCGATTTCGTCTTTTCACAACTTGTAACGCACGAGAGTAAGGTGTAGGAATCCCCCCGCCTTAGGAAAGTATCATCTTTCGACATCTCAACTCTCATTAGAAAAGGATTTGTTCTCAACTACTCAGGCTTTTCGAAGCCAAGTTGCCGTACCATTATCTCTTACTCTGCTGAGCTACCAGAATTTCAAGCGCACACTACGCTTTGACAGCAAAACGCGTGTGCACGGTGGGAACATGGGTTTACCATATAAACTAGTAGGGGTAAAGATGTAGGAACAATGACAATTCGTTTATATACCTGTATTAGGTCTAGTTTTTCAAAAGAGCCTCAGATGTTTAACTATAAAGTGTCGTCCTAACCTGACGAGTAACGCGAGATCGCGTCGTACCCCATATACAGACCTATATATACTCCACACACACTGTTTCAAGAGCGTCAAAGCTCTGAGTGGTAGCTCAGCAGAGTAAGAGATATGTTCCGCCTACTGTACTGTGCTTGACAAAAGTTGAGCTGGACGGGTGTGAGCTTAAATATCAAGCGCTTACTGCTTTCTGTCCCCTGAGTCGGTTATTGCATAATACTATAGTCAATTTCACCCCCTATAAGAGTCATCACTTTTCCTCCAGACCCGAGGAATTAACAAATGGAATGATCTACCTCAACCTATACCTTCTACACAAGTATAGAAATTATACTTCTTCTCACCTCTGTAGCAGAGTATATTTAATCGAATCGAATGTTGTATCATCGCAAGCTACCGAGCTCGCCGGAAATGAGAATGGTAAACCATGCCCTTTTCATCATGTAATGATGCTCGCTTAAAGCACATGCTCTCTCATCTCGTTACATCCGAACCTCCTAACAAAATTCAAGAAAATCACTTAATCATCACCACCGAAATAAACTTAACCACTGATTTCCACTCCATGTCTCCCTTCCATTTCCCTCCTCATCTCCAACACTCCCACACGAACCAGAAATCACAACATCTCACTCCAACCGCACCGCCGTCAGCCTTTGCGCTATTCGAGAAACGCCTTCTCAATCTTGACGTTCTCCATTATGGCCTCGGTTACTAGACTCCGTCTCAGCAAGTTGGCTTATGTCTGAGGTGAGGGGAGGGTACTTAACTAGCTATGTCGTTGAATTTCAGAAGCTGAGTGAGTGGGAAAGAGAGTGGGTATCATTTTCGTTACCTTATCTGAGACAAAATTATAAGATGTTAAGATATAAAAACACTTCTGCAGCGTTAGGAACCCCTGAAATCAAGCCTCTATGCTGACTCTAAGTCTATCTCAAGCCACGAAATATACATCTTATCTTACTCCTACATCCTCTGCCGTCACCCATCCAAATCCGTGCACCCACTCACGCACTTTCTCACAGCCCTCCCTCCTCTTATTGAACCTTAAAAGCCACTTACCCTAATTCATGTTCACTATTTATTCACCACCGAAACGAACCCTATCACCGATCTCCATCTTGCTTAACATTCCCTTCACCGAATCTGAGTAGCCCGAGAAAGCCAAAGTTCTTATACTCTGAATAGAAGTGTTGTCTGTCTTGAACTATTGATCTAAAGCCGCCGCACACTCAGACATTAGCCACTGCGGGCAGGACTCATTCTTTAATGTTCCGTAGCGGAGACGAAGTAGTTCAATATTTAAGCACGCTCTTCGTTAAACTTGGAAACTAAGTACGTATATGGTGAAGTGTATGCATCTCATCTCTAATTCTAAAACATACAAAATTTCCTGCTAAGTCAGGACACCCTGACATTGGAATCTCCTATTACACCACTATGAAAGTGTCACATCACGTCTTCTGCATCTTGTATTACTATGTACAGTACTTTGCCGTGAGCCAACCAAAGACACATTACCTTACACGCGCCCACGAACCCTCTAATTATCTCGCCCACAAACAGACCCAGCCTCACTTTTAGAACCACGTAGTATTTACCACCGTTCTCAGAATTTCACAAACTTTTCACTACCGGCAATTAAATTACCATCGATCTCTCGCCTCGCTTAACAATAACATTCGCAGAACTAACCCCTTTAGAAGGACATCGACATCTCAACGCAACATCCTAGGAGCAGGAATTGAGAGACATTGTTTCTCCATAAGGTAGCCACCCCTCAACAATAAACGACCCAGGCTGCAAAGAAGTTTAACCCTTACACTTCTTTCCCCCTCGCTCAAGCGATCTAAATGCCCCATCATCTTCATTATCCTCAACTCATCTCACTCAACGACAAAAGAATCTTCACATCTCATCCTAAGATACCAACACCATCAACCAGTTCGCAAAAACCTTCCTCACACCCGTCTAACCAAGCACAGCCAATCACAAAACCTCGCACGCACACATATGAACTCTCCCTCCACACTTCTAACCACAAGCAAGCAAGATTTCACTATACCACACGTCTGCGAAATACCCCTAAAAAAACAAGAAGCCAGTCATCTATTTCCTTGCCACTTTCAACTCTCTACACGACTACATATTGCTGCGGTACATATTGCTGCGGTAAGAGACGGACGACAGTGAAAGTCACCAGCGAAACTTGAATCACTGCCGATTTCCCTGGTCGCTTAACAACAGCGAACCTAGAACTAAGTTCACCTGATTAATGTGGCAGCTTAACTCATCTTCCCCCCTCAGGAGCCGAGATATTTAGAATCCACAATGAGGAGAGAGCGCATCCCTCACCGACACGGTCGAACCGTGCGCTTGCATGGAGAACTACACGGTGACTTTCTCTCCCTCTGTCGAGATATTTATATACTCCATCATCTTCATCTCAAGCAACTCCTCACACCTACGTCACTATCCAGTATCCGCGTCTCATATCCCATCATCCTTCTATCATGAACCAAGTCCCACAAACGATCCACCACAGACACACACATATAAGCTCTCCCTCCACACCCATGACCAAGACACAATCGATTTCGCATCCAGTCCAAGGTCGCGTCTGTGCGCCACCCCAAACCTGCTTAAACACCAAGAACCCAATTATCTATTACCTTCCCTCAATTCCCCGTACGAAGGAAAAGACAGACGTATTTCAAAGGCATTACTAAATCCTTATACTCCTCAGAAAAGTCACTACCGAAAGATTCATCACTACCGATTTCGAAAACGATTTCAATGCTAAACACTAAGATACCTCAAGCTACCCATCTGCTCTACATTCCTATCTCTCCTTATACACAAATCTAGTAGAGAGTCAAGAAACAAACATTAAGATACACTTCCACAGAGCCACCTCGTGCGTGCTTTTGTAACTCAGCTACCCACTCGAGAAAGACATGCCTAGGATACCAGGGGGGGGGGGGGGGGTTTTATAAAGGTTTTGGGGTTGCGGGGGGAGATAGTTGGGTATTCTTTAAACACTCACAAGCTAGCGTATTATCCACCCCGTAGTTTTGCATAGCACGTATCTTACCCTCTTATCACCTATCTAATCTATAATATACTCCTATATAACCCTCCCTCCCTACCTCCTAATTCCTCACACAACCACAACTTCCTAACCAAAGTTCAAACAGCAGCTCTAGAAGCATCCGTCGTCATCGCCACGAATACTAGCCTACCTCCTTCCTATAACTTTCACCATCACCATTACAATCACAACCAAACCCCAGTTCCCATTTCCCTCCATCTACCCCCATCTCTCGAATCCCTAACAACAACAAGAAAACTCCCACCACCGATTTCCCCCCTCGCTTAATAAAACCAACACGTTACAAACTAACGTCTTCAGAGTAAATCAATATCTCAACACCTCTCCACGTTCTAAACCCGAGGTGAGAGGTTCTGATTTTCTGTTATAAAGCGAGAGTATATCTATTATATAATACTCTAGGTAATAAGCCGTTAATGCTTAGTACCTCCCTCTCTATTATACTATAAACATCATCCCCCCCTCCCCCCTTAAATCCGCAACCCCCCCTCTTCCTCTAACACCAAACCCACCACGACGAAGTAAAACCCCTCAATAAACACTCCCACATCTCCCATCCCATCCAACCACCCAAGATCTCTAACACAAACCCCCCATCCCATCCCCTCCCCTCCCTCCACCCAAACCCAGCTCCAGCATTCCTACCGCCCAAAAACCCTAGCATCCATTCCATTCCCATTCCCTCTCCCATCCCTCTCCCATCCCTCTCCCACCCCTCTCCCATCCCTCTCCCATCCCATCCCCTCCCATCCCGTCCCTCCACCAACCAAACACAACATACCCAACACCTAATAATAAAACCTTACCTACTAGCTTTATCCAATCTACTAAAATCCCTCTCAGTCTCTAATAAACAAGTAAATATCTCATATCTCTAGAGTAGATAACCATTCTAGAAACACTATACTAGGAATTCCGCGGGGTTTATATTAAGTATACGCTGGAGGGGATGGAGAGGATGGAGAGGATGAGATGGAGAGGAAATATATACATATATACCCTAGCTAGATACCCCCCTACCCCCCCTCCTCACCCCTCCCCCTCACCTACCTACCAACGTCTATAACCCCCCCCGCCCCTTTACCCAGCAGTACAGTAGTACAATACTAGATCCGGCACGTAGATCTAGAAGAGTAGGATCTAATAACACAAGCCCACAAGCCCACAAGCCCACAAGCCCACAAGCCCACAAGCACACAAGCACACAAGCACAGTAGTAACTACTAACTACTAACTATAATAACTACAATAACGATAATAATCATACCACTCTATCACAATCTAGATCTAGAGTTCGGCGTATGAATATTTCTCTTCGAAACGACGACGTGTTGCTTACCTCACCTCACTCACACTCATCCCCTCACCTCACTCCTCCACTCGAGTCCCTCTACCTAACTTCCAAATTACAAAAGTTTCAGAGTTTACAAACATCAAACATCAAAGAAATAAAATTCCTAATATGCACATCGAAAAATTACACTACTACGTCCAAAACCATGTGTCCCTACCACATCCTCCATCCCAACCTCCCACCTCCATCCCCACCTCCCAACCTATCCCCACCTCCCAACCCATCTTCCAATCCAGCCCATTCCAACACCTCAAATCCTCTATACCATACGAGAAAGTACCCTATGTGCTCTTCCATCGAATCAATCAATCAATAACCACCCCAAACGCCAACCAACCAACCAACCAACCATCCTATGCCTCCTCACAAAAAAGTAAGCAGGGACTCAAAATCGCACGTATAACTCCAATCCGCAAACCCCTCATCCCATCCCATCCCCTCACAAACTCATCCATCCAAACATCCCCGTAGCCCCGACAAGCACCAACGCCGTAATCACGCCCGCGCCCGCGCGATCCTTCCCCGTCGCCGGCGTAATAATCTTCAAATCATCCGTACTCCCACTCCCCGCATTCGGATTGCCCACACTTGTTCCGCCCGTACTATTCGTAAACGGCGGCGCAACATGGACCAAATCCAGCAGATTCACAAATACAGCCGACATAGCCGCCATCTGCTGACCCACGCCAAACGTGCCGTCCCATTTTCCGCTCGACCACGAGAGGCCGCAGGTGCGGCCGTCGGTGCCGCCGATGCATTGTTTAGCCGCGGCGACGCCGGAGGCTTTGAGGCGTTGGACGATGGCGTCGTGGGTGTAGGGTGCCATTTTGACGGTGGAGGCTAGCCAGCGGGTTAGGTAGGATTTGAAACTGTACATGTCCGTGGTGCAGGTGAGTTTAGGTTCGCAGGCTACTTCGTAGGCGATGTCGTCGTGGAAGAAGATGTTGAAGGTTTGGTTTAGGAGGCGGTCGGTGCGTTCTTTCCAGATGTCGCTGCCGTTTGTCTGGTTCATGTTAGTTACGGCTAGATATCTTGGTGTCTGACTTACGTAGTTATACATATTTGCAGCTCCGAGTAACCATACGGCACTATTGTACGAAAACTGCACCTTGTTGATATCCGTGCAATTATGTTGGACATGAGCTCCATCGTAGATATTATAGTTTTCGTCCATCAACCCCACACTCTGAATCCAATTCCAAGTATGCTCCGCATGTTGAGCGTACGTATCATTCGCGGTATATCTCGCCAATCTCGCTCCGATATTGAAAAAACATCCATTGGCGATGGAGTTCTTATAATCGTATCCAGTCAGATATGGGAAAACCTGCCATCTCAATCTGTACCTCATTAGCACTTTCTCACATCACAACCACCCTCACAAAACTCACCCTCCACCACATAAATCATCTGGCCTCACAGCTTGCGTATTAAACACCGCCTGGGCAAGCGACAACCACGAAGGCGCCTTCGGATCGGTAGGCGCAGGGAAGTTATATTCGGCCGCTAACATAGCGGTCATGCCCCAAAAAGCCTGATCATCATTCCCCATCGACTGCGACCAATTCTTCGGCATCATATCAACATTCTCTCCCTTCTGCGCTTGGATTCCCGCTGACACAACGTCGTTGTAGGAGGTATCGTTCGTGTAATGCCAGTAATCGATTAAACTCCCCCACATAGCCCCGGATTCCCACCAGTAATCTAGATCTCGTCAGCCCGGTTTACTTATACTTACTGAACCACTATCACACGCAAGGAGGTGGATACGTACAACCAGCCGGTGGATCAGGTGGTGGACCTGGAAGCACACCGATGATATTCCCAGATTGATTACCTTTATAATAACTCATCATATCGTATGCCAAGGTTGCCGAGACCTTTTTGATGGAATCTGTGACGGCGGTCAGCTTGCTGGTATCCTTCTCATCCCTATTCTCTGAGATGGCAGATTGTGGCAACATACCAATGGATTCAATATCCACGTCCACCGCAGACACACATACACTCCCTAGCGCCATCACCGCCGCAACACGAGAAACGAAGGTGGAATACATGGCTGTTTCCCGTCGTCGTCGTCGCGCGTAGTATTATATCGTATCGTATCGTCGTCGTCGCTCCTCAGTAACGACCGTCGCCCCAGTGTACCAATCCGTGGTCCTCAGCTCTGACTCTCAGCTTTCAAATCGCAGTCAACCAACCAATCAATCCCAGCTCTCAATTCCCGTCAATAAATCTCTCTCAATCTTATCAGCTCAGGCTCATTTGTAAAGACAGACGTCAATCCCTCTTCACACCACAGTATGTCGTCGTTCTCAGGATTCGCCTCCGATGGTTCGGTCGTTCGTTGGTGCGCTGGTGTGTGTTGACACAGGATTATCTCCTAGACGCGGGCAGAGCAGGTTGGCTCCCTCGCTCCACGCTAGCGCTATTGGGAGGGACTCCGTACTGTGCAATGCGGAGGGAGGCCGATTTTGCAGGTGGGAGGGGGGTGAATTGATAGCGGTGACCAATAGAATACTTGTTTATGTTGGTATTGAGTTTAATGTACTGTACTGTGCTGTGCTATGTTATATTACGCCATGTAGTTGTTTACGTCTACGAGGGTCCACCTCCTCTATCCTCCATCCCTATCCTCACACAATACAAGCACTCACCAAGCATCGCTTACCATCCGCCAGTGCTTATATCTCTCGTCGCCGTCTCGCCATCTCTTATCACCACAATCCCTCACCACAATCCCAATGCTTAGAGTCTTGGAGTCTTGGAATCTTCAGGGGTTCCATCACTGTAAGTCCAGACGCGCCCGCGCTCCCGCCAGGCCCACCTCCACTGTGGATAATTCCCCAGGCCCATCCCCCATGAGTTAACGACTTGAGTACCTTGTCGCAGGGGTTTTCACGACTTCAGTGCCTTGTAGACCCGCACACGCTGCTTTTTCTCGACGAATAAATCGTACTTC
>QYAH01000464.1:0-22911 GCA_003988945.1 Chaetoscypha palmicola
GATCGAGACGTGCTTCCAGTTTATTACCGTGTGCCCAACTCGAAACTCAACGCGTAGACCTTTCACAAACTCCTGGACTATCCACGCTCTTTGCCACCATGGACGCTGCAGAAATCGACAAACACACTTCCATTCTTCGGCAAACGTCGGCCCAAAGTATTTTGTCACCGCAAGATCAGACATCTTATCAAATGATAGTTTGGATGTAACTCCGGTTCTGCTATCTGCTTTGTTATCGATTGCCTCATTGAGAGCCTCAATAAGCTCAACAGCCCGCTCGCTATCCTCATCAGCTTCTCCTAACCACGCGATGACGTTTGTTGCGGCATGATAGATCGAGTCCATACCCTGGACTTGATTTGCGCGTTCCACATCATCCTCTTGGTTGATACAAATGGCATCCACCCAGAGAAGTCTGTACGGGAATGATTCCTCGTATGGGTCCTTTTTATATCGAAGATACGAAAGTGCTTGATATAAATTATCTGTCACTGGAAAGGGACGGCCATTCAGCATGATTGATTTCTCTCTCTTAGTGTGTCCCCAAACGTATGACAAAGCTTCATACGAGCTGGCTGCTTCCTCCCATGAATATCGCCTAATGTTGCAACGTATCTCCTCGTCCTCTTTGCCAGGTAGTAGTGTGACTAAACGAATCCAGGTAGTTTTACCCTGTGAATTAATCGGAGTGTACCAAGAAGCTTCAGTTGACTCCCAATAAGTGCTAGTTGAAGAAGCCATCGCTAGTATGTTGGTCGTTCCTGATTTCGTCGCTCTCTCGATCGAAGAATCCAAAATCCAAAATCACTTCAATATGGATAACGATTCATCAGTCGTAAATTCAGGCAGTCATTGTTGAATATTGACCGTGTTCTCAGACTCAGCCTCAAAACAGCCGACATGCGTTTCCCGAGGTCTAGGTCACTCGGTTGTCACGTGCTGATGACACCAGCCACGTAATTGTCATTTAACGATCATCATAAGTGGCATCAAGTGTAAGAGGAGAAGAAAAAGACTCGACAAGGAGTCCGAATGAGAATCCGGATCTATAGAACTCTTAATCGAGTCAAACTTAGCTTTAATAAGGTCTGGAGGAAGGTTTGTTTGCGCCAGAGTCTCGAACGGCGTGTGTCAATTGTGGCCACCTCGCATCCATTTCAACAGTTTCAACAACCTTGCGATATGCCACAACTATATTACTCGTATGGAACAGCAGTCAGTTCTACTATTTCTTCGAAAGAATCAAGATCCGTCAAGTAGCTCAGGGAGAACCGGTGAATGACTTCAAATTCCTCATCTACTCGATCTTCATATCACTGATCTTGTTATGCACTAGTCATTTCCGCTAAACCTTCTTCTTCAATGCCTTCTCGAAAGATTTCCCACTTCTCAATMTACCTTCTTGTAAGCTGATCCTTGGTTTATATCCCAATCGTTTCTTCGCCTTATCAATCCGATAAGTTCTAGTCATACAACTGAAGCGAATGCGAACTCTGTYCATCCGCGACGTGTTCCGACCGAAAGAAAATATCCAGACCAGCCATTCTGCGATGAGTGCCATAAACAGCCCCAAGAATTTTGGAATGCCGACGATGTCTTCTTTCTTCGTTGGATGACCGGCAGCAGCTCCTACCGCACGTGCAAAATCCCAGAATTTGATGTCCTCGTCGTTTGTTATGATGAAGCCTTCGCCAGCGACATTCATATCCTCGCTTGGTAGAGAGACGTAAGTCTTCAGAAGTGCCTGGGCCCCAAGGATATGGGCATCGACCGTATTAGATTGGTACGTAAAGTCAAATAGATTCTCCCCACTGCCGATATAGTATTTCAATCTTCCTGCTGCAGCGTTGTCGGCGAAGCCTTTGGTGGTGTTATCGTTCTCTCCAAACATACCAGAAGGTCTTATACAGAGAGTCAGCAAGCCGCCTGGTTTGTTGAAATCCAAGACGAGTTGGTCGGCTAGGGCTTTGGTGTGCGAGTAGATTTCTCCCTGTTGTCGCATGTACAGAAGTGGAAGATCATCCGTAGCTTCACCCAGGTCGGTCATTGAATCGTGGATAACTGATGCTGATGAGGTATATACAAATGATTTCACTCCTTGTTCCTGTATTGGAAATTAGTCAACCACAACGTGACTCTAACGTTATTACACAAAAGTTCGAAAACCATGGTTCTAGACCTGAGCTGTTCGACAATTCGATGGCCTAAGGAGCCGCATTCCCCAACCACAACAGCAGAGGTGATGGGGGTTGCGATATTTTCCATGACTTCGTCCATTTCTGGTAAATATTCAATTGAAGGGTCTTTCTGCAGATCGACCAGGTAAGATATAATGGGTAAGATGGATCTGAAATGTTGCTACCGAGGATTGTAAGTTCATTGCGAGAAAGCTTCTTCTAAGGAGTTCGTCAAAACTCGATGGAAAGATCGATCCAGGGCAGGCGCTACTGTCAATATGGGGCCGTAAGAATTTGCGGGTTACGCAGTATGGAGGTTGATAGGTCGTTTTGATCTCACGTGTCTGATCAGGGGTACAACTCGACCAGGTATAAAAAGGGCWTCTACTCCCCCTTTAGGACATCATAACACATTCTCTTAGCTCCTGAAGGCACACTATCGTCAGTCTATTGACTCTTGTTGTTAGACACATTGTGCTATAGTGTGCGAAAGACCATGGGACAATAAACGCTAGCGTGCCAGTTCTCTGCACACCGCGAGACTGGTACTATCGAGAATAAGTATATACATTAGATGTGCATGGTCTCTTCCATGGTGTTACCCTTCTATTTATGCTCTCGTTTCATCATAAACTTTTCATTGTTCTCATTTCGTCCCACTCGAAGGAGCCAGATTATGCAGTTGGTAGACAAGCACAAGCTGAACTAGCCCTTGAAATTACATTTCCAGAACAAGCACTTGAGACGTACGATGGGAGCACGCTGACATCGGCAATAACAGTCTTCGTGAATACGCCGCAGAACTCCTGACTCTCCTCGAGACGACCTGGAACGCTGGTGGCTCGAAGAGCACGAAGACAGTTATCGGCGTTGCAGGTTGGAGGCTTGCAAGCTTCCTTTTTAGTCATCTTGACGACGAAGGCACCACGCTCGATAGTGTTGACGAAGATATAGCCGGATTTGAAGTATGCGTATGACGCCCAGGTACCGGAATATTGGACGATACCACCACCTTCGGCATCATCATCTTCGGGGTAAATGTCAACTATTTGAATAGTGTTAGCATCTGACCGCCTCGAGAGATTTAAGGAACCCACAGTAAGCAATTTCGCAGACACCTTTTCCGGTGGGGTCTGCTGGGATGGACGAGACATCATAAATACGTATACCGGCCCCATAGTTGGACTGGTAAGACAAGCCATCAATAACGTATTGATTATGGTCAATGGTCTTGACGGTGCCCTTGTAGACACCAGTCTGCTTTGGAGCTGCGAGAGATGATACATCCCACTAAAGATATGGTCAGCTATCGGCTGTGCTGAATGCTAGTCATAATGTGCTTACAATGAAGGTAGCTGGGTAGCCATCAGCTCCTGGGCCAACACCGTCTTCTTCATCGATTTCGTCATCCATAAGGAGGTAYTTTTGCCACTTGGTGTCGAGGAGAGAGCCTTGATGGGTATAGGAGGCCCCCTCGTATGAGGTACGCGAAATCACCTTCGTGGCGTTTTTGTATGTAACATCGTAGCTAGTCAAATGATGAGTAGGCCGTAATGTTTCTATTAGTTTGAGACACTCACATRGTTAAGGTATCTTCGTTGTATGCATAGCAGATATCTCTGCCTTCATATTGGGTATCTGGGCCGTGGTACACAACGCATTGCGCCTAGGAATTGTTAACATCATTGAGTTGATTGTTTGACGCTAAAACTTACATCGTGAACGTATCCGTCTTGGGGATCGCAACCCAAGCTGACTGGGTTTGAAGGATCTTTGAGATCAAAGAAAATGAGGCCAGCACGGCACACGTCGGTTCTTGGAGCGGCTCCGACTGCAATGCCATACCCAACCTCCTCATTGATGACTACATTATGACTGCGACCTAGTGGAAGATCAGCGAAGTGGCCCGTCAGATCGACATCGTTGTCGAAGGTTATTGGGCTGGCAGGGTCGATAGTCAGTAGCTATCGATAAATTAGCAACCTCATTAGATCGTTGGTTGACTCATGGATCAGTACCTTCTTCATATCAAAAATCTGGATACCGTGTTCAGGTAACTCAGAGCCAATGAGCATGTAGTTCTTGTAGCTTCGGATCTCATGCCAGATTGAGTAGTATCCAACCGGCGCGTATGAAGGACTGTAGAGCTGTTAGCCCATAGGATCTCCGATAGAGCTAACTATACTTACAGAAATCCTAGCTGAACCAATTGTCCAGCCTTGGTGATTTCAAGCATGGCTGTGCCCTCATAAGCACCAGTTGCTAGAGTCACTTAGTCGGCGCATATTCTATCGAAGCTCAACTGCCAGAACTTACCGACAAACTCTCTACCAGAGTCTGGGTCAGTCCAGCCCCAAGCCGAACTGCCTTCGCCAGTTGGTGCACCGAGGTCCGCGTGCGACATGAAGGAATACAAGTCCATCTACAGCGATTGAGTCACATGATCCACCGCAGTTAACGGAAAGGAGGTGTGGAAGCGACATACGTTCTTGCACTTGAATTTGTGCAGGGGGTCGCCAGGAATCGCATCCGCAAAGCCGTTGATACACTTAGTGTATCCAAGCTATATATCGAATATTGGCATTAGCTTTGTCTCTTTGCATGTTCATTCACAAATACATAGATTGGCACAAATGCACCGGATAATAGCGAGGGAAAGATGAATCTCTTACTTTGGGGTATTGCGACGAGTCCATTAGACCCGCTGCTGTCTCAGCTTCCCAGTGAGCCTGATCATAGATTAGCGATGCAGTTTCAGACGGGTTCACGGCTTCTAACCTTTTTCGCAGCCATGATCCGCTGATGCTTGATTCCGGAGTCGTACAGCTCTTCATTGGATTAGTGACTGCATGCAGGAGCAGATACTGGCTCTGATCGACTTACCAGCTCCACGGACTTCATCCTTCGCGATCTCCTTCGCAAAGGTACCTGCTGCAGACAGCGCAATTGCGCCAACAGAAGCAAAACGCATGATGATCTGCCGATGTGTGGAAAGCTTGGGACCACGAAGACAATGAGGCTGTTTGAGAGAATTGAATCCTTGACAACAGCTTGCAGACAAGTGAGCGTTCAACCGGGGACAACCACATAGATAAATATATGGTCTCCCCCTCACTAGATTGTCTTAGCACAAGTGATTCGGCCTTCGTATCACACCAAACAGAACGAGGGCAATTGATACGGACATCTTGGCGAAGTCTGCCGGTAACACTTTCGCGATACTTTGGCTGTCGCATCACATCAACATGTACTTATCGTCTAGGAATGGCAGGACACAAGCTACTTGGCATGCACTGCAGATAATGATCATTTAACCGTTTTTCTAGAACAGGGGAAATGGAAGTATACCACTGTGAGATATAGGCGGAAGACCCGAGAGCACGGCAGAGCCCTTCTTCTATCAGCTCCAGAGGCTGATGCACCAAGATACTATCGGTCTTAGTTTCTTGGTTGCACAGGCTCCAGAATGCGTATGCGAAGGCTTATTATGAATGAGGAAGGAGATATATATGGCTAAGAAACTTAGGTTCTTGGACGACCTTGGCATCCACACTCTTATCATGGGGCTCTGCGCATCAAAGAAGAAGGCCATAATCGCCCACTCAAGAGGAAGATAGATACGGCATCGATAAGGATGGGGAAGCTCGGCGAGTGACAAACTATGAAGCTCGATGAATGGCGGATTCAGGTACAAGTAATTCAAGGGGGGTGTGACAGAGCCGAGCTTGCCCATGGGGATTTGTTGCTTATCAGGTGACCATTGGACATGTGAAGTTATCCAATGTTTGAAAATTTGCCTAGGCAAGCCCAGTTGCGCTCTGTTCTAGCCAAAATACCAGTACCTAGTCCAGATATTCAGAGGTTGTCTCTCTAGTCATGGAAGGTTCCACGTATTTTGAAAAGAAGGCCTGCTACGTCTGCGAAACTTCGAGACACGTTATTCAAGGTCGTCGATCTAGCCAGCAGCACTTGCTGCTGCCATTATACAAAACCTGCATTTCTCCGTATCAACACGCTCTTCTAGAATCATACGATTCAAAGGCCAGTTCCCAGCCCCAACCGCAGGGCGCCTGGCGTATTAAATGGTTGCGTTGCGCCTCCATCCATTGAATACGCAAGGCGAGCATCCGTCCAGTCCAGTACCGTCCAAGGCTAAGTGGAAGCTGCAGCACAATCTACAACTCCATTGTCTTAAGACTCGGTGCCCCACACCGATTGACTAATTGGTGCACCGACTCGTCTTCAGATATCTTGAATCCTCTGCATCTTATGAGACTTCCGTCGACCACATCCAGCGACTTTTCTCCAAATCTCGACATAAAGACTAGGTAGGTTATAGGATTTTCTCGCAAGCGTCAACAGCCCCATCAACAGAGAATCTATCGGTCATCGCGAGAACACTCCCTGTGGGTATTCGACTTGTAGAGGAGATAGAAGGAGGAGGATGCCAATGCGAGGGTGACAATAGCGCGACAGCTTTGCGAAGGGCACAGTATGCTCTGAATTGCTGATCGAGACGGTATGTGCGAGTAGGTAGAAGCACGAGAATTCTCTGGAAGGTATGCTTTGGATCTAACTGGCGAGGAAGGGAGACCTGCGATGCTAGCAAATTCTAGGAGCTGGCAAGCTTAAGGGGGAGATTGATGATGAGGTTTCGTACCTTGCCAACCGATCGAAAGACATCTGTCCCGTTGGGGACGCGGCGGGACAAAGAATGGACGGAATCGCACATCACAGATACAAATTCAAGAGGAGTCTAACACATGTCGATGTATAGAACAGACTTTGGTTGTTTTGATGGAAGGGATCTCGGTGGCCCGTGAATCTGCCCTCTCACCGCTTTCGTGCAATCTCTAAACCTTTACTGGTCACCCTCTTTTGAACGTCAAGCAGACGCAGTTCGAGCCATAACCATACTCTAAACTCTCGTTCCGGCCTAGCTTTTTTCTTCTTGATATTTTATTTAAACCGAATTGCACAATTGACATCTAAACAGAATCGAAAGCTATAACAATAACACATCTTTATCGGACCTCTAAAGTTCACTCGCACATTCGACCCGCAATGTTGTACAAAATCGAGCATGGACGCCGAAACAGAATCTTTTTAACTGTGTTTACTCTTCTGACTTGGCACACTATAGTTGATTGACTCTTGATATCTGGCACATTATATTTTATTTTGATACACTAGCTGCATTCGCACTTTGAGATTAACACACCCTACRTCAAGATTCTGCTCGTGGCACCTCCAAACTGCCATTGACAAGATCATATTGGCATTTGAGAATAAAGTGCACATGCGGGAATATTTACCATTTGGTCGCACTGGGGAGTTTATTAGCGTCTTCTGTTTCTTTTTTCATAGTATACGCAACCGACTCACTCTTCATTCCACAGTGTGCAATCGCCATTGCGTTTGTAGTCATCTGCTTTCCAGCCCGAATAGTCTGGTGTCTCTTCTGGATCTTCGTCTTCGAAGTTACTTGGATCCAAGTACTTCCACCGGCCACAACTGAAGTCGGGATTGCTTTGATTCTTAAAGGTCAGGCCTATATCACCCGCAATATCTATGTCCATCTCCTCGTCATACTTGACAATGACCTGCAGCTGAATGCTAGTTGGCAAGTCGCCACGTTTACCGTTTTGTGTGAGAGTAGCGCTGACACCTGAATTGATATCACAAATTTTAGCTGTATATCGGTGTTTGTCCACCCGGTTCTTCTTGATAGCGTTTGTGTGATTCCCACGGAATGTCAAGCTAGCCGGCCCAGGGGCCGCACCACCCTCAAGGCCCAGTTCACGACCTCGGTTTTGCTCGACATCTTCTGGGTCTGCAAGACTCTCCAGTTGGCGTGGACTAACCCTGAATATGTCGATTGGAGATGCAGACTCGCTGTGCGTTCGGAATCTGAGAGAGAAGATCGCCCTCTCGATCTCTCGTTTGTCGAGACCAAGCGAAATAGTTATGCTGCTAATGAGGCGGATGGCAGTATGTCCGTTATATTTGCCAACTTTTGTCGTCCTGTGTTTTATCTCACATTCCATCTTACTGTCTTGCATCTTGTTATCTTGCCATGTTTTGTCTTGGTCGGGATAGTGAACAAGTGACCTGTTATCTCGGTCGATGGCCACCCTAGACCGAGATCTTACCACATCGTCTCGATTTAGGTTCAATACTTCTCGAACGCGTTTTTTAGCTGATGATGACCTTCTTCGAATCGACTTCCCGAAACGATTCAAGGAAGAGGCTTTTGGTCGTCCACGAGGAACGTCTTGGGCTGGGACRGGKATTGTAGATGATTCCGCGTGATCGGCAGAAGAAGCTCTGCGTCGTTGAGAAAAACTCCCCTTACGCGAAAATCGTCTCATAAGAGGTTTCGAGCTGGGGTTATAAGCAGCCTTTGGCTGTCTAACAGGACTGCTCATAATATCTGTTGTCAAGGGTCTGCTGTTCGTTGCAGATGAGGGTCTTCCTCGTTGAGGAGAAGCAGCCTTACGCGAGGTAGGTGTCGTAGGATATCTGGAATTGTATCCAGATACTTGGACTGTGCTGTGTTCTCCCATGCCTCCATAGCTTGCACCATCTTCATTTTTTGAGCTGCTTTCAAAAGATGCTACATGATCAAAATCTAGATACTCCTCGGAAGAGATGGGCGTCGATGTCGATCTTTGCGATTCCGTGAATGTATAGCGAACAGGCTGGCTAGGAATGAGGAAACTCCCGTGTCGCCCAGAATTCTCATTCGACTTCGGATTGTATTGCTTAGTCTCGATAGGTATTACACAGCGTGGGCGAGGCTGCTTCTCTTTCTGATTTGATGTCACATCTTGCTGCTCAGTCACGGTCTTGTGCTCGACAGTCTCGACAGGTACTACGCGGGCTGAAGAAGGCTGTTTCCCTTTCTGGCCCCATCTCATATTTGGCTGCTTGGTCTCGGCCTCGTGCTCGTGAATTGAACCGCGGCCTCGGTGAGCCTGTGTTCTGTCATTCGAAAGTCGGCGAGGGCGCGGAGGGGTATCATCTCTTCGCTTTTTGCTTCGCCCGCCCTTCTTTTCAACACCATCATCCGCCATTATCAGGCGTTTGGTTGCTATAGAACAGGCTCACACGATGATTAGATGATCCGAGGTTGCCTTTATGTGTTTTACACAAACGCTCTTGCGCTGCTGGTTGCAATGTGTATTCGTCGCTGGACGACAGGAGAAAGAAGGATTGGGAGGTGGGAAACTATGTCATCGAAGCCCAAGGCAGCGATGAAGTTCATATGTAAGGCGACGTGGTAAGCAAGTYCTTTAATTGGGCGCKATCTGCAGCAGCAATTGCAGCAACGCAGCGTATCAGATGTCACCTCAACCTGAACATCCAATTGGAGAATTAACGATTTTCGACAGTCGACTCGTGACCGGTAGCTACAAAACAATGTTATAGATACGAGAAATGATCACTGTTCGTTTCTGGGTCTACGAGTACTTAAGTACTGAGAACTTTAGTAGTATTAGTGTATATCGTTCGGAAGGGAAGCGAATAAATCCATCCACGGCTCGTGCCCAGCCGAGCTGTCAATTGCAGGTAGGACTAGGACTTATGGCTAGACAATAAGCCATGAGCGGTCCACAACACGGAGGAATTGAATAGTAGCACAATTGCTTTGGAACGGCTTCGCTGAGTACAGCTATCTAGCCAACGAATGAGAGTTGGAGTGCCCCGAGAGTGTTAGACGAGCGGTAGTTAAATATGTAAAGGAAGCAGCTGTGTACTGTACTGGACAATGCAAGCTGAGGTACGATGAGCAGTGAAAGAGTACATGTACGAAAAAAGGAACGAATAGCAATAGCGCAGCAATTGGACACCACAATAAAAGAGCGGATTAAGTATGAAAATATTATGTGAGATAGCTGGAGGCTTAGAATACGATGGTTGTACCTACTTGCGTAGTGATTGGCGCGCTACGGAGTATAGCGGGGTGGAATTGTCCGCCCCGCCGTGGCTGACATCACATCAGGGCGGAAAGCGGTCGGAAAATCTAAGGTTCTAGCTCTTGCGAGTGACGAAGAAAGGTGGGCTGTGGATGGCTGTGGATTTGATAATTCCAACGTCAACTCGATCGATGCCAATTCTTCACGAACAACAATCAGAAAAACTCATCTTGGACCTGGAAGAATTCTTGCCGTGCTGCTCATTTCAATCAACACTACACGATGCCAGAAAAGATCCTGGACGACATCTCACATCGCCGTTACAACGCATTGCGGGGGACTTGGTTACTGGTCTCTCCTCATCGTACCAAGAGACCATGGCAGTAAGAATTCCATCGCATCGCATGGCGATTCTCTCAGTGCCACTTCTTATTTTTGGAGCTGCACGTCGAGACTGTCCTGACACTCGAATAGAGGCCAGCAGGAAAGCGCTTCGAAAACTACCCTTCCTGATTACGATCCTGCGGTACGCGACTCGATTTCTGTGACATGTGCCGACGGTTGTTAATCATACTTCCAGTGCTATCTTTGCCCCGGAAACAAACGCGCGCAAGGCGACACGAACCCAAAGTACTCGAACACCTTTGTATTCGTCAACGACTACAGCGCGGTGAAGGAGGAGCAAGCAGAATACAAGCAGGAGGTGGACACCAAAGGTTCGGGACCCTCGGGTTGGAAAACGCAGGAAGATCGCATGCTAACCACCCCAGAGATCTGTCGAGTCTCCTTCTCCGTGCCGAGTCGGTGACAGGAAAGTGTTACGTTCTGACATTTGCACCGAACCATAACCTGACGCTCGCCGACCTTTCTCCCAAACAAATCTTGCCAGTCGTTCAAGCATGGACGGAAATCTACACGGCGCATCTGTCCCCGAAATCACCTCTCGCGAAAGCCGTCCAACCAACAAAACTGGCGCCCGCAGGCATCGATATAACGGCGCCAAATGCACAGTACAGATGGATGCAGATTTTTGAGAACAAGGGTGCTGCAATGGGCTGCTCAAACCCACATCCACACGGTCAGATATGGACATCAACGGGACTACCGGAGGAAGCAGCACAAGAACTGGACCAATTAAAGAAATACAAACACGAGCACGAAGGTTGCTCTCTGCTAGAAGATTATGCAAAACTGGAAATGGAGAAAGAGGAGAGGATCGTGTTTCAGAATTCGACCTTCTTGGTAGTTTGTCCGTGGTGGGCAACTTGGCCCTTCGAAGTCATGATCATCAGCAAAAAGCACAAGCGTGCTCTGGTGGACTTCAACGACGACGAGAAGCTGCACTTTGCAGAGGCGGTCGCAGAGGTTACGAGACGATATGATAACCTGTTCGAGACAAGCTTCCCATACAGTATGTATTCGCGCCCAAGAAGACCCGCTTGACCGGCACTGACACTAGCAGGCTCTGGAATTCACCAAGCACCACTCGAAGGAAGCGATGAAGAAATCGAAGCCTCCCACTTCCATATGCATTTCTACCCACCACTTCTGCGAAGCGCAACTGTACGAAAATTCTTGGTAGGATATGAGCTGATGGCAGAACCGCAGAGAGACATCACACCCGAGCAAGCCGCAGCGCGACTGAGAGACTGCGGTGGACCGTTGTACAGAAAGGGGCTGGAGTAAACCTCCTCATGCTATCCAGCCAACGTCCTACTCGTAGATTATTAACGAACTAGGTGGAATTGAACATTACATTTGAACCCCAAAGCTATGGCCGCGTCCCACGAGCTGATGTACAATCCGCCAAGATCAACAACGCGAAGACGCGCCTCTGTAGACATCTATTGAACGTAAAAATCGTATTGCTTCCACATCCACATCTGCGTTCCAGTAGCGATCAGGACAGGAAACATCAAGCCTCTGCCCCATCTTGCGCTCCCAAAGATCCACCATTCACTCATAAAGTGCATCCATGCCACAGAGTATGTCAAAAATGCCATTTGATAGATCTGCGGATTCGAAGGGTAGTACGCTGCGTATAGGCGTACGACAGATTGAATTACACACCATGTTCCGAAGGTCCTGGAGGAGAGGGGTGTGGTTGGAGATTTAGGAGGATAGGCTTGGCCGGGTTTAGGCGCTGGACCAAGGTAGACCTGTTCGGAGTAGGTTGTCGTCAGGTAGGCTTGAATTGAATTTCCGAATGCTACGAAAGAGACCTAGATTGCTGTTAGATCGTGGGTTGGACTGGAGATCTGTCAGTAAGCACATACGAACAGCAGCCATGGCGGAAGCAATCCCTCGCTTTGAGGGAGATATGCAGCGATGGACGAGAGAAGTGAGGACATGTTCGCGATTGAGGATCTTATCGGTGGGTATTCGTCGAATTCGATGGCGGATCAAGAAAGCCTTCTGCCTTGGACGCTCCGAAGACAGGGGATTCGAAAGGAGTTATACGAAGTAAGCTGTATGAAGCAAAMAATTGGCGAGAACGATGATTTCGGACCTCAATAAGCTATATTGTTCGTAGATCGATGTGTTCCCTCTGGGGATGAATCTCTTTGGTCGTTCGAGCGGGCGATTGGGTATTGCAAGATGATATGCGTACTTCGGATGCGGCTGAAATGTCAGGTTGCGTTGCAGTCGTTCCTGAAGATCGGACGGAGCTGATCCCTGCCAATCATCACCCAATTTCAAGCTTGACAGCTCAACCGAGTTCAACAACCAGACAACCCAGACAACCCCCCCATCGACACAATTCCATGTCCATTTCCCTCTTCCTCTAACACCACTGAACACGACTCCGACAATATCATGGATCTCAACGCCCTGCTATCAAAGGTTCCGAATAACCTGCTGGTAGCACTTGCAGCCATAGGTCTCGTTTCTGTTTCCAACAAAATAATTAGTTATATCCGCTTACTGCTGAGTCTCTTCGTTTTCAGCGGAAAGAATGTAAGTCATATGCAGCTGCCAGATGGCATTGTGCTCTCTTACTGATCATCGGAATAGCTTCGCGCATATGGCAAGAAGGGAAGCTGGGCTGTCATCACCGGTGCATCGGACGGTATTGGTAAAGAGTATGCAATTCAGCTTGCTCAGAAAGGCTTCAACCTCGTCCTAGTCTCCCGCACGGAATCGAAACTCCAAACCCTTGCCACCGAGATCGAACAAAAATATGCTGGATCCCAGATCAAATGCAAGATCCTGGCTATGGACTTTTCCAAGAATAAAGACGAGGATTTCGCTAGACTGAAGGCGCTCGTGGATGGGTTGGATGTCGCGATCCTGCTCAACAATGTTGGTCAAAGTCATAGTGTGCCGGTTCCGTTCATCAACACACCGAAGCAGGAAATGGATGAGATTATCACAATCAATTGCATCGGTACCCTCCGAGTCACACAAATCGTCGCCCCAGGTATGGTGCAGCGGAAGCGTGGATTGATCATGACAATGGGCTCAATGGGTGGGTGGATGCCAACTCCTCTTCTAGCAACATACTCCGGCAGCAAAGCATTTTTACAACACTGGTCTACATCACTGTCTAGCGAGTTGGCCGGAACAGGTGTTGATGTTGAGCTGGTATTGAGTTATTTGGTCGTCTCTGCTATGAGCAAGGTTCGAAAGCCAAGCGCCATGATTCCACGACCACGATCTTTCGTGAAGACTGTATTGAGCAAGATTGGTCGAAGTGGAGGTGCGCAAAACTTTGCCGCTACCGGTACGCCGTTCTGGAGTCACGCCCTCTTGCAATGGTGGGTTGAGAATACAGTCGGACTTGGAAGTGCTATTGGGTTGATGATCAACAAGAAGATGCACATGGATATCAGGAAGAGGGCGCTTCGAAAGGCGGAGAGAGAGGCAAAGAAGGCGTGAATGTAGACACAAATTATCAGATTCGTTTCAAGGTCTCTGGGACTGCGAAACTTCGACATGTCTATTCTACTATTAACTTGCACAATTGCACTTATCACCTTTCTCTACGTTCCTCTGCGCGTTTTATAATCATTGCTTGAAGTGGCCATCRGAGACTGAGAAGTAATTGTGAAGCTTTAGCTAGGTTTGCGAAATTTGAGGTTGAGCTACTCAATAATCACACTTGTAAACAACCTGTAATAGAAATAAGGACTGCATCATATCTAACGTTGTTTCCTGAGACCGCCCGACTCTGGTGACTTCAACAAGACCTATGGATCTGAGGTCGGAACCTGAATTCGTTGTTGACGTGCACGTGATCATCATAATTGCCATTGGATTTTCCGAGCCGTCGTCGCGCTTCGCGACATCTTGAGCTTTCAAGTATTTAGCAACAACGACACCGCCGCAACTACCAACGTGACCCTCTGTCGCGCCGTCGCAACTCCCGAGCTTAATTCAAGTGCTGAAGCAGCTCCTCATGTCATTCTTTTAATTCATCCATTCCCTTCGCCGCAGGTCTAGCCTCCCCAGAGCTGAATCTCTAGCCTTGGTTGACCATATTTCGAAATGTCTTTCGCAACGCCTGCAAGGTCTTTGCCAGGCACATTTCTTAATACGCCTGGCCCGGGTAGGTTTGGACGCCCTCCGCCGCAGCCTGTATTTACTGCCGCTGGACAGGCAGGACGAACTTCTGGAAATCCGCAGAGCCCCCAGCCTGCTGCCCCTACGGCGCAATTCACAGAGCCCATCCAGCGAGCTGCGAGAACAATCAATGAGGTATTGCAAAGGGAGGCTAGTTTCCCAGATCTAGATAGCTACCTGAGACGTAAGTGCAAAGATTGGGAAGGGCGTGCAAAGCTAACAGTCTCGTAGAGGGCATATCTTCCGACTATGAGATCCCGAACAATACCACCGAGACGGCATGGGCGCCCTTCCAGCGCACAAGAACCTACGATATTCCAGATCGAATCCTCGAACAGTACAATCGCGCCGAAGTTTCGACCTCGATGGGTTTGTTTGCAGAGCTGAATCATGCTTGGGTATCGATAGACAACGCGCTTTACCTGTGGGACTACACGAACCCCAATGCCGAGCTGATTGGGTTTGAGGAACAGCCAAACAACATCACCGCTATAAAGCTGCTACAGCCGAGGAGAGGGGTTTTCGTAAACAGTATCACACACCTCTTGGTAGTCGCAACCACCCAAGAGATTATCCTGCTGGGTGTGGCAGCTGGATTAGCTGGGCCAGGAGTCAAGACAGTCTCGTTATATCAGACACGAATGACTCTTGCTATCCGTGGCATCAATGTGCAGGTCATCGAGGGATCTGCGGAGACTGGGCGCATTTTCTTCTCGGGGGCGGACACTGAGGTTTACGAACTCACATATCAGCAGGAAGAGAAATGGTTCGCGAGTCGATGTGGGAAGCTCAACCACACAAGTACCGGCTACTCCTCGATAGTCCCTAGTTGGAACAAAAAGAGCGACGAACACATCATCCAGATAGCGGTGGACGATAGTCGGCGGCTCCTTTACACCCTTTCCTCTGACTCCTCGATACGAACATTCCACATGGACTCGCCAAGTACATTACAGCAAGTGATCGAAAAGAAAAAGATGGAATTTTTGAGAGATATCAGTCATATGATTTCCGCCTCTCCTTTACTCCCGCCTCAACTAAAGCTCGTCTCAATAAGCCCAATCTCGGCACAGGAAGGGTCAAAACTGCATTTGATGGCCACCACCAACAATGGCTGTCGTTTGTTTTTAAGTGCTACACGAGGCTACGGATATTCTACTCCTCAAGGAGCCGCGCCGCAGAGCATGCAAGTTCAACATATAAAATTTCCCCCTTCTACGAACTCTCGACCTTCTGGGGCGCCATCTTTTCAAGGAGCAGATCCAGCTACCGATGTCGCATCAGCCGCATTGGCGCACACGTGTGATGGTCTTCGACTTCCTCCTGGATTGTTCTTGTGTTTCGTCAGTAAACAACACCCTTCCGGAGGAACTAGCATGTTCCTTTCTGCTCCTGATACTGGTAGAATAGCCGCTGAAGCTCGTGCCCTTACTGCGCAAGCTTCGCGGTACTACGAGGCTGGCTGTTGGTTGGGGACAAGCAGCGCAATGGAAGCCGTGGGCCTGGTAACTCCACCCTTTGCAGCAGCCAGACAGCCACTCGGATTCGGCAACGAGCTGGCGGTGCAATTTGACGATACCCCTGCCCAGATTGCGGTCTTGACCAACAGTGGAATCCATATCGTTCAACGGAGGCGACTTGTGGACGTATTTGCTGCGGCCATTCGTAATGGTGGTGGGGATGAAGGCCTCGAGATGGAACTCAAAAAGTTCATTCGTCAGTATGGACGAGGAGAAACCACTGCAACCGCATTGGCAGTGGCCTGCGGGCAGGGCAACGACGTAATACCTGGAGATAACAGAATTGCGCGCGCTAGCGACCCCGAAACATTGAAGATTGCAAGGAAGGCCTTCATCGAGTTTGGCGGGCGGCCTTCTTTGAACGAGAATTCGGTATCAGAGGGCCCGTCGCATGCTGCCGACAATGTACGACCTTCTTCCCGCCACGAAGGGCTAGCACTATACATGGGCAGACTAGTCCGATCACTTTGGAAGACGCCCGTGATCAGGGAACAGATCTTGCCCAATGCTGCTGTGCAAATTGGTTCCCTGATATCAACTTCAAAATTGACTAGCATACAAGATGAGCTAGCAAAGTTGGCAACCTTTTTGGAGGACAACAAAACCTTCATCGAAGGCTTATCAGGGCCAGAAAGCCTTCAGACTGTAGCCAGCCAAGCAGAACAAATTGCGCTCCAAGGTGAACATCAAGCCTTGCACTCGATGCAAAAATTGAATTCGAGCATCATCGAAGGCATTTCATTCGTCCAGATGTTGTTTGAGGAGCGGGTGGACGAAATCTGGAAAACACTCGATGATAATACTAGACAGCTTCTACGCGATCTTACTTTCGAATCCCTCTTCTCGACTACCAAGGGCAAAGATCTCGCCAAGGTCCTTGTCAAGGCCATCGTCAACCGAAATATCGCGAATGGTTCAAACGTCGACACAGTTGCGGATGCATTGCGACGGCGCTGTGGTAGCTTCTGCAGCGCAGACGACGTTATAATTTTTAAAGCCCAGGAACAACTGCAGAAGGCTTCGGAACCTGGAGCAGGTAGCGATATGGTCCGCAATCTTCTCAATGAGAGTATGCGTCTCTTCCAGCAGGTCGCCGGGTCTCTCTCAGTTCAGAATCTTGAAGTCGCTGCAGAACAATTTTCGAAACTTCAGTTTTATGCCGGTGCCATCAATTTGGCTCTACATGTGGCTAAGGAATCCGACCGTGGCAATAGAGCTCAGTCTTGGATCAATGAAGGACGACCTGCCGATGATCCGCGCGTTCATCAATATAATACTCGAATGGAATGTTACGATCTGGTTCATCGCATCTTGGCCAACGTTGATGATGCAGCTCGCCAGCAACCTGATACGCTCGACGGTCGTGCAACATTGATTGCCACTAAACGAAACGAAGCACATACTGTCGTTAACGATTCCGACGACGAGCTTTTCCAATTCAACCTCTACGAATGGTACCTTGCTCAAGGATGGGAAGACCGGTTATTGGCGGTTCAATCACCATATGTGGTCCAATTCCTCACAACGTCTTCAACTAGCAGCGTCGAGCGAGCGGATTTGTTGTGGAAATTTTACGTGCATCGTGAGAATTACTATAATGCAGCGATTGTCCAGTTGGATCTTGCAAAGGGTGAATTTGCAGTACCTCTAGCTAAGAGAATCGAATATCTTAGCAGAGCAAAAGCAAACGCCTCCACACAGAGTCCGGGGATTGGGAGACAAGCGCGTCAGGTGTTACTTTACGAGATCAGTGAGCTTCTTGACGTTGCAAATCTTCAGGACGAATTACTTCAACGACTCCGAGCGGACACAAGAATTCCAGAAGCTCGGAAACCCCAGGTTGTCGAAGCTCTGGACGGTAAGATCTTGAACTTGTCAGAGGTACGTCATTTCCATGGACTGGTGTTTAATCATTGCTAACCTTTTTCCCTAGCTGTACAACTTATACGCAGATCAAGCCAGTTACTACGATATTTGTCTGATGATTTACGAATGTGCCGATCATCGAAATGACGCAGATATCAGCGCTACTTGGAATCAACTTCTAGAAGCGACTCATCTGAAGGTGGCCAACGATCCAAATCCCTCCCAGCAACCATACGAAGCTGTGATCACAATGGTCAAAGACATGGCTGATCGCCTCAACCACTCCGAGGTCACATTCAGTCCGGCTACGTTGATTCCCATGATCGAAAAGTATGCCCTGGAACACCAAAGTAACGTTGGGCCCCGCACATGGGTACCTGATTTGTTTATCGAGGTCAATTTTCCATACGAGGTCATCGTCAGTGTACTTCAAGGAATGTGGTATAGCAGTGTGGCCCCATTTACTGGCCGAGCGAGAAAACTTCTTTCAGACCACATCGTTTACATCTGTGAACAATGGTATGAGCATTGCATTAGCACCAACACGAGACTATTCGGTAGCGACGAAAACGCCCAGGATATCAGTGAGCTCTTGGAGGCGTTGTCTCCGCAATTACTGCAGACCGATCCTCAACAGGTGGATCAGTTGAGAAGGAATATACAGAGGTCTTTCCGATGAGAGACAAGGTGCTGACGGTGCAGGAATGTTCGATTCGATGGCAGATCTTGTAGACTGGATGACAGACTTTGCCTGATTGGGGTGATTGGGGTGGAGATGAAGCTGTGATATATTGGAAAGGCTCAATTTTTTAGCATTGATGGAAATGGCGTTTCGATCGGTCGGTCGGGCCAACGGAAGGTAGCAAGTGAAGCTCATGGACGCTTCTTTGCCGCCATCATTCATATACTATTTCCGCCGTTATGCAGTCATAAGGACTGACGAGCGAGGCATGGTAACCGCGGAACTCAAAATTCTTGCAAGAGTAGAAAAGCGAATTTGTTGGTGGAGGTTTCTTGCAGAAATGGGCTCGTATCCAGTATTTGTCGTTTAGATAGAGCGAGGTTGTGGAAGGTTGATACCAATTTTGTTTGTGATCCAATCACTACTTTAACAAATTCCCTCAGCCGTGTCAGCACTGCCGTGACGTTTACAGCTTGTTGATTTGTTTTCCGAGCTTTGTGGTATCGGGTTYCCAACGCGGCCTTTCCCGTGAAGTGATRACGATTTCCACGAGCTTGTAGCTGCACTGAGACTTCATCTGCCAACTGGGAAGAGATTGACTCACTTGTGTACTCCTAATGAGTCCACTGCACTACTTCACAACACTGGCCCTTTCCCGGGTGCACCAATCCCACTTCCAAAAATCAAATCAACCTTCGCCCTCCTATCCCATACTTTTCCTCCTTCGTTCCCATCCCTCCCCTTTCGACGAACCCACACAATTCTATGCATGGGAATAAACTCCTCGTCCGTTGCCTCGCTCTTCCACTTCGTAACCTCAATCTCTTTCACGCCGAGAAATCGATCTTCGTATCCGATGACGAAATCTGAGGCCAGCAGCGTGGGGTCCCAGTGGATTCGTGATACTATGTCTTGGGCTGGACGGAGAGATGTTGGTTTGGATCGATGAGGGATATATTTGTGAGGGCTGGATGGAATGTCATTTTGGCCCTCTTCCACTTGAAGTTCTCGTGGAACAGGAGGTGGTGGATACAGAGCAGTTCGACTCCAGTCACGATCATCAAGCACAAGATCCAGCTCCATAACCYTTCTYCTAGGAACCACCTCCATCCCAACCCAGCAATTCCCACCCTCCATCCCCGGACTCTCTTGCACGAGCTCCTCAAATTCTCGCACCGCAGTCACCACCTTTCCAGTGAAGATCTTCTTCCGTTGCGCATCCATTTCGTCTCGAGCAGTCACGCCAACAATGTAGTATCCTTTGAATTTCCCTTCATCATTCGCACTGTCATCTGCATAGCTTCGGARCTGCGCGGGCCATATCCTTCCATCGAGTGAGGAGATTCGACCGAGGGATACTAGAAGTCGCGGGAATCTCGACTCGATCCCGCCGATGACCTCTCGGACTTTTTGACTACCGATCTCATCAATGTCCCATATATCCACAGACACTTTCACGAAAGCGCCGAAACTTGAAAAGAAGTCTAAGATCCCTACTTCTTTTGGCCGTAGTGGCCAAGTCCAGTTCCCTTGCGAGAGGTGAAATGAAGCAAGTGAGAATTCGGTGGTCAAGCTTTGACCAGTGAGTTTGGTACAGCTTGATGCTACGTTTGGCCGGGCGGTGGGAGTGTGGATCGAGTATATGAATATCGAATCTCTCTGCGAGCGGGTAGGATTGCGATGGGATGGTAAGTCTGGATCTGTGACGTTCTCGCTTGCCCAATCGAAGTTCGCATAGTAGTATAGGAACGTTCGAATGATTGTGGCTGGCGAGTTTGACATCGCTGTTTGAGATTGAGTCAATTTCATGACGCGATTTAGCATAAGCGAGAGATGGATTCCGCCTAGATAGCCGAATTTTGCGGAGTATAGTCCTCGGCTTTTGAGGTAGATTGCAAGATATTGATATGCGAGTCGGTAGGAATTGAGGTCGGGGATTGTGTTGAGTAGGTACGCTGAGTCTCGGTATGTGTTGAGGGGACGAAGTGACGATGGTGAAAGAGTTGAAATGAGTGAGTTATCGAAGACGAGAGACTGGAGGTCTTGTGAGGGGCTCGTCGTGTAATATCTAAACATGTTAGTCAATCTTCTCGGTGACTTTGGTRAGTCCAAAACATTACCTGTCGACGAGTTTGGCAGCCTGACAATACTGCAAGTCAAATTTGATACCCAACACCTCCATCTCAATAATAGACACGAGAGAGTTCACAAAATGAACGCCTTTGAATCTCTCTTCCCCTAAACCACCGGCTAACGCGCGGAGCTGTGTTGCTGCATTGTCGAAAAATACTTGAGGTGCTACACGTCCGATCGCTAATACGTCGACGTCGCTGTCGGCAAAGTAAGTTCCCATGAGATAACTTCCGAGAGGGGCTAGTATTATTTCTTCGCGGCTATCGTGGGACGTGAGAGTYTCTTGCAGCATACTGAGKGCTTGTAGACGTTGATCCTGATCAGTAGATGATGGCTGGTATGGCTCAAGGAGTTCTTTGATGTCGGTCGAGTCTTGGATAACCTTGATCTCGTTCGATTTCTCTTTTGGAGCAGCAGAGGCAAGTGACTCGTTAGTCTCGGAGCTCAGTACAAATRTTGCACAGACGCCGTAGTGATCACTGCCGCAGTTCCCCTTTTCATCGGCAAATCCAAAGACCTCGGAAGATTCTATCTTGACGTTACCAGTGGGATGATAAAGCACTCTATCGTATCTTTGAGGACATCTATCAACTTTCACCTCCGACATAGCTGCCAGCGGATTCGACGATCGATCAAAKGTGGCGCCCTCTTCTACTTCCTCGGAGCTCTCGTCGATCTTATATTCATTCTTCGATGTCGAAGAGCTGAACGAGTCCACCCAGATTTTGGKATCAATCACASTCTCTACCAGCTCAGCCGTCTGCTGTGTGATTGTYCCATTCAACAAGGCTCTTTTAATTGTCCGACGTGAACTTGTAAGGTTGAAATCACCAGCTACGAACAATGCTGCACTTCTGGCTCGTCTCTTCTGGGTCATGAACGTCGTCAAAGATTCCATCTGACGCTTTTTTGATGCTACTGCGTCGTCATTGAGTGCACTCGTCAGATGTACGTTCGCAATTTCCACGGGTGTATCGTCTAGTGAAATGATGAGTGCTCTTTTGTGCCGTTCTTCGAAGTGAAGTGTACACTGCTGGAARGGAGCTGATACGAGCGTAATCTGGTTGCGATGGCTTGGAAGTGATGACTTGGGTGCGTGTGAAGAGAATGGATAGTTTTCTTGGAGCCAGGGGTTACCGAGTACAAGAGGAAGCATCTCCTCGTTGACTTCCTGCAGGMAGAGCACTTTTATTGAAGTTTCTGGGAAGTCTATGGAGGCGATTGATTGGATGATAAGTGGAAGCCGAGTTTTGAAGGGGGGGCCGAAGGACTCTGCCATCAAGTTGTAGGTCGAAATTGAAATAGTGCCAGACAGACGCTTGGGACTCCTTGACCTCTTTTCAACAATCGATCCTGGTGCCCACTCCCGTCCAATGATAGAGAAACAGCTAGACCATGGGATATCATGCAATTCTAACGTCGATTATTAATTTGAGACTCCAATGTACAAGTTCTACCTTTCACCAACTCACCGTTTTCCGGTTCGTCGTCGCAGCAGCCAAATGGTAGCTCCTCGACCATTCGCATCTCTCCAGATGCATTTCTCCTCAATACCGCCAGGTTAATTCCCTCCCAAGTGAACCCTACTAATTTTTCAACCTGATCTACTAAGCTCTGGACACTTGTTCCGTTTAGAGAAGCCTGTCCAACACCAAGGTGAGGTCTAAATGTTCCATCGTAGGTCCCTTCTCGTTCTCGACAGCCAAGTGCTGCCACGAGCTGTCTTCTCAGCGAGCAGAGACGCTCGCCAGATTGTGCATCTGGTTTGAGATAGACGGTAGCATTTCTTCGGTGGTCGAAGACACCTACTTCACTTGTTGTTACTCTGATTCGACCGATGTCATGTGTTTGTATGCATTGACGTAATATGGAGAGCGCGGAATCTAGTCTCGTAGGCTCCACGAATGGATATAGGATGTTGACATGAGGATCCCATTTTGCGAAAGATTTGTCATGTATCCTTCGAAGGGAGTTGATACCTGCTTGTAGATGGGTAGGAACCACAAGCGCAAGTGCCGTTTGGTTCGAGCTGAGCTGGAATTGGGGAGATG
>QYAH01000464.1:23013-33407 GCA_003988945.1 Chaetoscypha palmicola
ATACTGATACTAGTTGGCACTGACTCTTTTTTCTTGGGACAATGACGATATGTGTACGAAAAGGAAACGAGGAAGATGCGAGACCAGAGCAGTAATTGAAGATTCGAGAGCTGCAGAGTTGTGGGAAGCGACGCCTGTAACTAACCAATGTCAGTTTATTTTCGCGCCCGCACTCCCCGCTTAACTTGCAACGACCTTATTTCAACGACAACCTCCAGCCTCGAACTTCAATCAACACCATCAATCGATCGTCTATGCCCTTACCATCCGCAACATCGGGTCATGCTTGAGTTCTATTCTTACCTCGGACAATATATCACCACGTAGTACCTGCCAGAGATGCTCAAGGAATGGAAGCAGCGGGCCACGACAATGAGGCAATCCCGCGATCCCCTCGAAATGCCCGCCGCTATGTAAACAGCGTTGATTCTTGGAAAGTAAGAGACCGAGACCTTGTAGATGATTCTGGTCTCCCACCAGGAGGTCGACAAGGGTTGCCTGTGTACAATTTGTCGCGCAGTCGCCCTTACCTTAGCGGGTATGGATTTCAATCATCGTACTCGGCCAGGTACTCACAGAAGCGATGATAAAACGGTTTGAAATATGGCGCACTGGCAGACGCTTGGGAGGATCGATGGCTCTCGAACGGATAATTTTAGGTAAAGGTCGGTTCCCGATGTATGTGGAGCGAGCCCAATCCAATGTCATGAACATATATTAACAATATTACCTGGCCAAAAAGGAGAACAACGACCCGATTATATTCCTGTTTTTCAGTGGAACCTTGAAATAAAAAGACTCGAATTGAGGGCCGTCAAAATCGATGGACGAGGAGTCGGATACCCACCCTTCATGGCAATATCCCGTGAGTAAGCAAACCCCACTCCCGGTGGACATTTAAAATGGCACACCTTGGAGGTCGCCAAAGACAGAAAATTCGTCGTAGAGGTTGTATAATATATACACAGCTCCTAAGACAGACTATAGTCTGATTACTCTGGTTTTTTTTTAAAACATTGTGCAGTGTGCGAAAGACGATAGGACAATATACTATAATGTGCGGAAATCATGAACAGTCGAAAGAGAGAGAATTTCAGGACAGTCATTAATCATTACGGAATATCTACGAGCTATCAAACAACCGTCATGGCAGTCAAGAGCTGAAGATCACGACTGCTAAAGCCGGCAGCCGCGACAAACTCTCCGGCAGGGATGACCCATTCCTGGGAAATAATATCCCAGTAACTGAGATCACGTCTCATCAAGTTGAAGCTAACACTCTTGGTTTCTCCAGGCTCCAAGCTGACCTTCTCGAATCCACGAAGTTGCTTTGGTGGAGTTCCTGCTGGTGCAGAATCTGGCAAAGTCATATACAACTGAGGAACACTAGCACCAGCGACAGATCCAGTGTTTGTCAGTTGAATAGTAATGGTGTAAAGGTTCTCCCAGAGAGCAGGGTTCCCTCCAGGGAGTGTTTTGCCCGCAGGCGGGGCGGCAGTAATAGTCGCGTTTCCACATTTAGCGAGCTGAAGATCCGACATCGCGAAAGTGGTGTAGGAGAGACCGAAGCCAAATTCGTACAGTACTGACATGTTTTGCGCATCAAAGTAACGATAATCAATCTCCAAGTTCTCATCGAAATATGCCTGCCAGGCTACCGGATCCGTGGAGTTGATGGCAGTAGTTGGGAGACCATTGTAATCATCTACCTCAAGTGCGATAGTATATGGGAGATGGCCGGATGGATTGACAGCGCCGTAAAGGACATCCACTATTGAGTTTCCAGACTCCTGTCCAGGATAATGAGCGGCCAAGATGGCAGTGACATTTGGATGATTGGCAAAAGGTAAGTTGTTGATGCCAGAAGAGTGGGTAATGACGACGGTATTGGAGCAGTAGGAAGCGACACTCTCGACGACCTCATTTCCATGCCAATCTGTGTTCAAAGAGTCACGGTCAAGGGCCTCCTCAGCCCAAGTCTTCAAGAAGACAAGACAGACTTCAGGTTCCTCTGGGATGACGAGGGTGGAGATATTGGTGGTCGCGATCATAGTATTGTTCAGGAAAGCTTGGATTAGGGAACCATCTTTATCGCCCTGTGCCTTGAGCGCATCCAATGGGGTGACAATATAGGTAAAYCGTCCAGTTCCAGAACCGCCACCTGCAGAGAGAGTTCCATACTCGAAGTTCTTTTGGTTGTACAATCCCTCGGTATCATCGCCAATGTCGTTACCGAAAACACCAATTGACTTTGGAGCTTTGAGAGGAAGGGCGTTATTGACATTCTTGAGCATGACGGTTGCAGAAGCACCAAGCTCACGAATGAGACCAGCATGACCATCGCGAACATCTCTTGATCGGGTGCCGTTCAAGTTGAAGTCTCTGAACCAAGTACTTGGTGGAGAAAATGTGTTGAGATCGCCACTGGAAGGATCTACCARGGGAAAATCAACGTCTTGGCCGAGRTGGTAGTATGGGGTCATGATTCGGATAATGGCATCGTCGACGCGAGATTCTTCCAGAGTACCATTAGTAACGGCGATACTAATGTTGGCACCGAAATACGAGTTTGGACCGAAGGTCAAACCGTAAATTCCGAGTCCACCGGGCATGTCCATATCGAGTCCAGCTTTGATTGAAGGAATACCGGAATGAGTTCCTCCCCAATCGCTCATGATGTAACCTTTGACAGGTCAGCTAATTCCGGATCCAAGCAGCAGAGGACTTACCTTGGAATCCCAACTCCTCCTTCAAGAGCCCGTTCTGGGCTTTCGAGTTTTCACATGCGTAAGATCCGTTGACTCGGTTGTAGCTGCACATGATACTCGCGACGCCAGCATGGACAGCATTTGCAAATGGCCACATGTACAGCTCGTGCATGGTGCGGTCGTCCAAATTAGATGAGACAGACTCGTAGACGATTTCAGTGCCATTGTATGTTGGGTTACGCTGCGTCTCCTGCTCGTTTGCGATCCAATGCTTGGCAGTAGCTTGGACTCCGGCGTCTTGGATACCATTGATAGTCTCCTCCATAGCAACACCAGTGAGGTATGGGTCCGGCGAGAAACCCTCCCAATTTCTACCAGCATATGCGGATCGTCCTAGGGGTCCAGCAACAGGACTGAAACACTATTAGTGACATCGAGAGCAAATGGATTTTAGAAGACTTACGAGAGTGCAATCTGAGCACCCTTTCCCTTGAACTCTTCTCCCATGAATAAACCGCGCTGATACATCATCTTCTTATCGAACGATGCAGCGGTCGAGACACCCGCGGGGAAGACGCTGGCGTAATCGGCMACACGGATTGCAAGAGGACCATCTTGCAGACAMAGTCCGTTGAATCCAAGTCTGGGAATCGGAACGATATTTCCGACACAGGGACCCGGAGTTCCAGTCATCATGTCATTCTTCTCCTGAGCCGTGAGTTGAGCAACGAATGCTTTGGCCTTGACTAAAGCATCCTCCCAACCAATGCCACTCGTCTTTGCTATATACTTGTAAGTTTCTTCCCATTCAATTCAATTCGGTCTATCAACACGTACGAGATGGGTAGACTGGCGGAGAGTGCCCATATTGTCCTAGGATGGTGGTGTTCAAAGGCTGAACCACTGCAGAAGCAGTGGCTGCCAAAGCTGCCAAAGGAATAATCGAAGAAAGCATCCTGCGCAGCTGAAGAGTGTCTTGTAAGCTTCARTTGCCGGTCGATAGAGAGCAAAGCTTTSGTGGGAAGCTCCCGACCTTTTATATAGTCCGCGAAACCCCCCAGCCCTTCACTTTTTTCCAGAAATGACATACTCTTCAGAGGTAAATGTGGACGTGGGCGGCAATAGCCAGTTGCCAGGTGGACTACCAAGTCCACCAGACTTCATCCCGTCTGATATTGCAATCCCATGCCAGACCTGGAATAACTTCAACTAGAAAAATGTCAATTGAGTCTAAGCTTTAGTAGCTAGGAGCTCCGGAGCCGATGTTCAACCGTTCGTGAACATGAACGATTAAAGAACCACTCAACGGACGAGGAGTGGGGATTGGTGGGGTGCGGTAGCGAGATGGGATGAAGACTAAGATCTGGAGAATGGGGCCTGGAGACGTGGGGTTTTGCAGTTCAGGTAAATGTCGGGTTATGCACGATGCACATGTGAGGGCAAAAGGCCCGAAGTCTGTTTGTCTCTCCGCTCTTCTCCTCCGCTAACAATTAAACAATCCCCATAACCACGAGAAACTGAAAAACTCTCTTCCCCAGAGCTTTCGCTACCCCGCTTGACTAGGCAAGCGCAAGAGCTTGCTAGGTCCCGATCACTGTCACTGTCGTATCGGCAACGTCCCGATAACCGAAGTTCTCCCTGACATGACAACCCAACGACAAGTGTGAAGAGGCAAAAGACCCAGTCCGAGGCTCTCTAGCAAAGCTAGTCTACCTAGGTACTGGCGTAGTCTGGATTGATTCTGCTTTGTCATCTGTGGGTAATCATTCAAACAGAGTTCCAATCGGCCAGCCTTGGGGTTCGAGAATCTAGCACTCTGCTATAGAGTCTTACACGGAAACACGCTAGGCTGGCAAATAATGAAAACCTGAAAGCTGGCATTGCGTAGAAGTTTGCTCGGTAGACAGATGATCTCTTCTTAAGCGCAAACAAGTCTTTGCAATCGCATTGTGTTGTTAGGCAGTTCTGTGCGAACTGTAGCAATAGAGCCACGGCATTGATAGCACTTGGCGTTACAATATTATTGCAGACCTTCATTGTGCCTTTCCGTGACTTGCATTCTTATCGGAACTACATCGGACTACGATGCTCAATACTTGGGAGTGAAGTCACGGATACCTAGGCAATCTTGGTAAAGTAACGAACTAATGTTATGAATCTACCGGTCTTGGTTCCCGCCAGCCTTATTCAGGTCAGGGTCCGTCCGATGACGGGAGAAGCTTCTCCCAAGTCAGAAACAGAACGATGTAACTTCAACAAGTAGCTAAATGACTCGGAATAGAGCGAACACTGATTCGGAATAGAAGAGAGACACTACCTGTACCTCACTGTATAGTTCCCACCTCCCCTGTTTCCGCATATCGGTGTTACACAAGGGAAGCTCATACAGGCACTGGACACAAGGTTGCAGTGTAAGCTTGATTGTGGACGCGCGGGTCACTCCAACGTCATCCGCTTTACTATCAAAAGGAAGACATAGATGCCGAATTCAGGTCCAGCTCCAGCCTCATGATGCAGGTCGTCTTGGTCGGCCCAACCCACGGACGAAGAAAGATTGCAGGGACGGATCCGCTTGGATGTGCTCCGATGAGTATGATGCAAATGATCGTCCCTTTCTCCGCCGAGCAACAAGGCCGTAGTCTGGAGACTTGACGATGATTGAAGATATACGCAGACCACTCTCGGCGTAACCTGGAATGTAAGACCGAAGTTAAGGATGCGTGGAATGCAACGATAGCCCATCTATCAGTTGCAAGAAGCCGACGTTCTCGCGGTCTGTCGATACCGTTGCGAGGCCAGGCGATGAGGACAGAGATTGAGCTACAGCACATCGAGTCGGTGTAGTTTAATTCCGTCAGAGGATTCAATGTGATTGTTTTAATGTTAATTTTACTTTCGCTGCGTGCGTGGGACAGTGATTGATATGAGGCAAGGGTGGTGTTGTTGGGATGATCTTCACCCAAGAGTGTGGTTTTTCCAAGCTTGCAAAGTCAAAAAGTCAAAATCCGAATGGCAGGCTGGGATAGCGTGGCAGAGCCTCCATGGGCATCAAAAGTGGCCCACCTACAGTACTCCGTACACGTGGGAAGCTACTGAAGACAGAAGAAGAAGAAGAAACTTACTCGCGGCTCCACGTTTGGTGTATTACAACGCATTTACTCAGCTCCCGAGGAATAGTATAACCTATTTACTCTTATCATCTAACACAATATACAGTATCATAGTGTGCGAAAGATGATGGGACAATACACACTACTCCGTACTGTACTGTACAAGTAGCCGAGGGACCTCGGGAGTGTGGAGTTGGGCATGCAGGAGAGCTTCTTTTTCACGCCGCAGTTTCTCCACAACTCCACACCAGACATCTACTGTATCTCCCCACACCCCGACGACATTCCATCTGATGAGATGATGTGCAGCATCAATCCCAACACCATGAGAAGTACATCGACAATGGATCTACGTCTTTCTGACTTTCACTGCCACAATTCTTTGTACTGTGTACTACTGACGTTGAAATTAGACCTCTGAATGTCCCTCCTCCACGACATACATCTAAAGAACTGCCAATCGCCCCCATCCAAGTGCAACCATCGATCCACGATTTCAAAGCAGGATTTCGAGAGGGTGCTCAATTCTTTGTCCGCACGAAGAGAAATATGGCTACGGATATCGTACTACAAACCAAGGTAGAACGGAAACCGAATCTTTGACGTGCGGAGGGTCCTCCATAAGCACCACGCATCTGCCAAATGTTCAGGTTGGTCTGTCAGTTATTGGTTGTCCGGACGTCTTGGTGATCTCCTTTACGGACTGAGGTTGGAAAAAGGGATATCAAGTGATGTGGGTCCCTGAATAAGCTCCCAGTCTGCGACAGTCCTGAAAGCTCCTTTGGATAGATATTCCATATTCGTCTCGGACAATTGCGCCATGCTTTTGGGAGGAATGTTCGATCCGCGAGTCGCCCTTCACTTGAATGCTGGTCGGCGATCACCAACCTTGCGATGATTGAAACAACTCTCTGAATCCAACTATTATGTTCAGTAATCGATATTTCTGGTGGTGTACCTATGCGGCTTCTTCTGCAGGTGCGGGACTTGCGGGCGGACTTGCGGTCCAGGGCTGAAAGCTGCAAGTCGTAAGATTATTAATCTASTTGTACGGACTAATCGCCAGAATCATGACACCAAAAGTCCACGACCGTGAGTAGCTCCTCGGCTGACTTTCAATCGAGTCTGCGTCGTGGAGACCGGCAGATGAGTTTAATGGCCCTTTCTACTCTACCACCGCCTCATTCTTGCTTAACAAGCAGCAAGCATTGATGAGATATTGTGCACAAGTTGGTAATGTATATATATTGAAGCTTTCTCGTATCTCTCTGCCCTGCTGTACCTCTACAATTCACTTTCATAATCATTCTCACACTACATTTCTCGGAACATTCGCAGGACATTTTTGTCTTCAACCTAGAATACATATTCTCACGTTCAATTCATTATCTATCAACATGGCCAGAGGTCCTCTCGTCGAGATGCTTGCTCGCAACAGCAAGTTTGCTGCTTCATATCAAGCGCCGGTACCATTGATGCAAATGGCTTCCCAGTTACGTGGCACTGGAGCCGGCGTCGTGGTTCTTTCCTGCTCTGATCCGCGTCTCAATCCATACCAAATTCTTGGAATTGACCCAACACTGAGTAAGTATCCTCGCAATAACACTCTCACAGCGTCCGCAACCGCTGTCGTTTTCTAGTCACTTCTACTTTATCGAGTGGAAATGTTTGGTATAGTCTATCAGCTAACAACAATCAGAAGCAACAATGGTTCGAAATGCMGGTGGTAGAGCTCTCGATGCTATTCGTACTCTATCAGTACTTCAAACCATCGGTGCGCCAGGGACAATTGCGGTCATGCATCATACTGGTATGTCAGCAGCCCATCTCCAACAAATATACTGATCAGCTGGAACAGATTGCGGCATGACTCATTTTCACGATGCAGATGTCAAGAAGGCCCTTCTTGAGATCGCACCCGAGGAAAAGGAAAACATCGAGGCGATGAAATTCGGGGGCATCGAGAACAGGTTCGATTTGATTTAATCCCAGAAATTGCACTAAAGCTGACTTCACTGTAGCATCGAGGACAGTATCCGTGAAGACATGGCTATTCTGAAAGCTTCTCCACTGATTACCAAGACGACACAGATCGTCGGACTTGCTTACGATATAAAAACTGGCATCCTCACCGAAGTGACTGATGAAAAAGCGGAGCTATAGCTCTGTAAATCTACTGTATTTGTACCTTAGGAAAATATATCAATAATGTTCTACGCTTAAGTATACGAATTCATCAGGTTCTACGAGAACTGTACGGAGGTACTCTAGGTGAAGAATTGATGCAGGTTGCTGACACAGTATTGGCAGGGGTTTGATTGGACGCTCTTCAATTCTTGCGCACATCAGATAAAAAACCAGGTCTTCTTGACACCACATATGCGTTAACCACGTCAATGTTCCAGAGGACGTAGTACAATCATCTAACTTTGGTGGCCTCGAAAGCTTGGATATAGCTTCCTTCTCTGCCGTATTCCGCTCTACATTATTATCTTAGATCCTCCCGCCATGAGCGAAGTATTGCCGCCCTCGTTGGCTCTCAACTCTTGCATCTCTTGTAAGCAAGGAAAGCGAAAGTGTAACAGAGCGCGTCCATCCTGCTCAACTTGCTCAAGGTGGGTAGGTATGTTCCCGACGTAGGCGATATCGTACTGATGTCGGCATCTCGGAAAGAGTTGGACGATCGTGCATGTATGAAGAAGATGTCGCGAGCGCTTCCAAACCGATCCCCAATCAACCATTGCTAGGTTGGCCAAGGAATGTTACCAGCTCAAACTCATCTATTCCAGTCAACTCTCCAGCGTTTGGATCTAAAGTGTTCTCACACTATCTCAATGTAGATCCCTTTCTCCACGACGCTCTGCGAGGTCCCACTGTGGACATCGGTCTCGGTCAAGAGTTCAGTAATCATCTTGGAACAGCGGATGATATTCGAATTATGGCCGAAAGTTACTTTGACACCAGCTGGAAGCGATTCCCAATCATCTGTCCAACATTGTTTCGACAAGGGCTGTCATCGGTTTATACCGAGCCTCACGCAGACTTCATTGCTTTGTGTTTGGCCATTCATTTACTCATGCAGTTTCCGACTTCAGAGAAATGTAACATGCAATCTTCGCTATATGTCACTGTCAAAACCACCATTGCGTTGCTCGAAGCGACGAATCGCGTGACATTACGGGCATTGCAGATGCGACTTCTTGTAGCATTGTACGAGACTGGGCATCGAATCTCACCTGCTGCTTCTATTTCGGTCGGCGGTTGCGCGAGAATGGTACATGCTCTTGGTCTCAATATCAAAGAATTCCAAAATGTTCCCCTGGACGATGTAGGGAAGATGCGGGTTGAAGAGGAGAAACGAGCACGCTGGGGCTGTATTTTACTTGATAGGTATTCGCCCAGTACTTGTTTGTTCCACTTGTAGTAGTTCGGAGCGGTAATATTTCAAAAAGCTATGTCTGATCAATACACTCTTTCCACTTTACTAAGTCGCCAGCAGRTTTATCAATCTCCAAGATGGGTACACAATTTTTGCCACAGAAGATCCGCACTCAGACGATCATCTTCCTATTGACGACCAGATAACACCTCTGAATGTATCATCGCAGAGAATTGTGTCATGACCGTTGGCTAATTATGACTATAGCGCCAACTACCAGATCCTCCTTTGACGCTTTCCACGCCGTCCGATCAGAGAGTCGGGCCGTTCGCTCGAGAGTGTCAAATCTCTCATCTTTCCGGTCGTGTGCTGAAGCACGTCTTTGAGCCTTGCGAGGATGCTAACTTCCACCAAGAGGAAGCACTCCAGCTTGAAAGGACGTTGATGACGTTCATGCCACTTTTGATCGAAGAAGGTCAAGAGACGGTGTTATACTGCGCCGCACTTGGAATTTGTACAAAGTGAGTCCATCTAGCTCAGCATTTGCTAGCGCACGTTCGACAATTGATCAAATCAAGTACGAGAAATGTTTGTTAACATGTGATTGAAAGTGCCCTCTTCACACTTTACGATGGAGCTCTCGCAGCTAAACCACCGCCCTCGGACGAACAGCGAGCTCACCTTCTTCAATCGATCGAGTCGTGCTCAACCAGAATCAGTCGTTTTTCAGCTGGATTGTTTTCTGATCTAGATGCAGTGGAGGTTTCTACAATGTCCCCATTCACCACCTACTCTCAGTATCAAGCGGCTATTGTACAATTTCGACTGTGGAAGCAGACGGATAATTTGCAATACAAGGAAATGCTAGACGTATTACGATCCGTTCTTGTTCTTAGTGGCTTTGCCCGACGATGGGCAGGTGCTGGTGAGTATAACAGCCATATTTACGAATAGTAAGATACTAACAATCTAGGACATTATCTTACTCTGCTCGATGAACAGATTCTGTCGTGGCCAACTGTTACTCTACTAGATTTAGGTTTCTTCTAAAAATTAAAAATGTTTTAGTTACCTTATAATAATATAGTACTTAATAATAGTAGATAGAAGGAAGATTTTAAATTTAATAAAATTCTAAAACTAAGAGAATAGTTATATAGATAAATTAWAGTAGTAATAACTAATAGTAGATATTAA
>QYAH01000465.1:0-17174 GCA_003988945.1 Chaetoscypha palmicola
ACCCAGAGAGCACGATTCAACTATATCAAGTACTACTYTTCAAGCTTGATATTTTAGGGCCAGTTCATGTCTCAGTCCCAGGAGGGAACACGTCTTGTTATATGAATATCATAGTCGAACATCTAGTCTACGTCTATGAAGAAGCACAACGAAGAAGGATAAAGCTCCGGATAAGCTACAGGATGATAACAGAAGGAACAAGAGATGAAAGAAGAATGAAACCACGTCTGATTCAGAGATTCACGGCACGAAGACCAGGAGCTGGTCGCTCAACCAGATAAGTAGATGAGTGATTATAGGGGGCTAGCTCGCTTAGCCGTGTAGCCGAATGCAGTGCTCCATATAACCCCACCCCCACCTTTCTTATCCTCATCCTGTGCTGTGCGTCCTAAGGCTCGTTTATTAGCAGGAAGAAAACTTGACGGGAGTAGACACAATGCCAATCTGTTTTGTATGAGGTTTCGGCAGTAGGATTCCGACTCGAATACCGGTGGATATATGCGTATCCATTCATGTAAGTTTCCCCTCTCGAAATGCTTATCTGTATACGACTGATCGTTTGTTTGGATTTCAATCACTATTGACATTGTATTCAGAAAAGCGACCTCCTCTATCCATCGTTCTCTTTCTAGGTGCCTTCATAGCTGTGATTGACACAACTCTTGGGGAAATAACATTTGGTAACTCTTGAACTACCACCATAACATGGCCATGCCTTCAAAAACATCGACTTGGCCGACCAGTTGGCCATCGTTCAAGGAAACCGACGATAAGTCTTCCGATGACGCGTCAAAACAATTAAAGGCAGAGATCATCGCACAATACGGAGCACCAGCCCTCCGTGCCTCCTGGCTTAAAACATGCATCGCTCTCAAAGAAGTGACAACCAGAATCCAGAAATTGGGAAACTCTTCCATCCCAGTCATATCCTACGATGAAGTCGTCTCACCCAACAACGAAGCTGTCCGTAGCCGCATGAAGGACGCTGGTTGCTTCATTGTTCGAGATGTTATTCCCACCGAAGTAGCAGCCCAGGAATTCGAGAACCTTCAAACGTTCATCGCAGACAACAAAGATACTATCACGGGCTGGCCAGCCAAAAGTGTAGCTATCTACCATCTCTACTCCACCCCCACTCAGCTCAGACTCAAGACCGATCCGCGCCATCTCAAATTACAGCGCTTGCTGAACTCATTATGGTCCGACAACTCGTCCTCGCCCGCAGAGTTAGATGCAGAACATCAACCCGTCTTGTATCCCGATGCTTTGCGGGTTCGAAAACCAGGGCAAGAGTTTGTGTCGTTGGGACCTCATATCGACGCCGGCTCTCTTTCACGCTGGGCCGACGCTGAATATCGCCAAACTTACGACGCCATCCTATCCGGAAAGCCTGAGGAGTACGATCCATACGATATGACGCATCGCAAAGTCGCAAAGCCAGGAATGTTTCCCGGCGGAGCCCACTCCAGCGTGTTCCGTAGTTTCCAAGGCTGGACCGCGCTGACGCCAGGAAAACCTGGCGATGGAGGGCTGATGGTTGTGCCTGATATCAAGACCGTGACTGCGTATTTGATGCTGCGGCCGTTTTTCGCGGCGCCGGAAGATGGGGATTGGAGAGACGCGGAGAAGTGGGAGTTAGATGAGTCGGGCTGGTTTCCGGGGACGTATAGGTGGGATTCGCAGTTGTTGAGTCCCGCGAGTCATCCGCATTTGTGTCTTGAGGATACGCTGTTGAGTATTCCAGAGATGAAGCCGGGTGATACTATGTGGTGGCATGCAGATGTAAGTGGAATCCCTAATCATGAGATATATCTAGCCGTTGTAGATGACGGACTGTTTACTCACTATCAAATAGATGTGCCATGCAGTTGAAACAACCCATAATGGCGACATTCCCGCAAGTGTCTGCTATATTGCTTCCACGCCGTCTACTCCTTCAAATATTGAGTACATACGCGCATACTGGAAGGACCTTGTGGCTGGGATCCCACCACAAGATTACAAGTATCTAGACGGCTCGGGAAGTAAGCTTGTGTTGAGTAAGCAGAACGAGAGGAAGATGAAAGGCGCGCTCTCGTTGGATAGTATCAGTGYTGAGGGGAGACGTGGTCTTGGAGAGGGAGTTTGATTTCAGTGWGCTCAGACACTATGCTAAGACCTTGAAGGGATCATGGGGGGTTATCGGATGTGGTCGCTATTACATTTGAGATCTTCAATTTTGAGCGGCACATGGTAGCTCCTTCATCAAAGCCGCTAGAACACACGACCATAACCCCATTTCTGAACACGATCTCACYTGCACATCTCTTGACATTGATTGGAAATTCGTGAAGGTGAGTGTGAGTCAGTCATTGCCGAGCAAGACTTCTCCAGCTAGGTCTCATAGAACTGACTCCTATGTTGCGTCGCGGAATGAAATTAAGCGAGGGGTGGCACAAAGCCCTTTGTCAAGTAAACAATACATTTTGACCTCGTTTGGCAGTGACTTTCCTTTGTTTGAAGACCGGGAGAATCATCTAAGTCGTTTGGCGCACCGATGTTTACTTGCACATTGTTCTCTCGAAGTCGAGGGCCCCACGATATATGAGAACCTATTGTCYATAGAYAATCCCCCATCACKGCCTTTCCCTTCTCACATACTCGGGTACTAACGCACTATTGCATGACCATATTACGCAATGCCCATCGACACTCTATGCAAAGTGTGCTACCAGAAGCAAAACCAATTCCCTACCTCCAAACCACTCTATACTGCAGTTGAGCTCCCTACGAAAGTGACAAAATCCAACACCAATGATTCTTGGACGAAATGTAAACACTGCCCCAAAAAAGACGTCGCGCCATTCAGCCCCGATCCCATCTGCGAATCCTGCAAAGAAATCTTCACCGCCAAAAACAATCTCAGAAAAGAAGATCACGACCCTCGCGAATTCGCCGACCTATTTCGCATGGCCTGCTACACTCCCCTCCACATCAGATGTCCTGGGGARTTCACARCAAGAATGCTAGGCAACGGGGTTGCCTCCCGGAAAGAACAAGAAGGCATTCTGAACGACTATGCGAAACTTTTCGATAAAGCGTATTTCTGTGGAGAGGTGCTGAGAAATCTCACGGGAAACATTAATTTCCGCTACCTACCGCCTGGCCATTGGGGACATTTTGATATGGAACTTTGCTCGATTGAGATTCATCTTAATCATCCGGGTGAACCGTATACCCAGATGCCTAGGGAGGAGTGTAAGAATATCCTTGAGAAGCAGATATGTATGATTCTGTATGCTATGCTAGATGCCTTTATCTACTTCTTCAGCAAAAAGACCCGGCCGAGTCCTTCTTGGGATGGAGGTATCGGATGTATTGGCTCTCGTCACGGTCCAGCTTGGGCAGATTGCATGCAGGAGCTTGAAAGGAATTTGCGGCGATCGTTGCCTTTCGCTGTGGACTGCGGTGTGGCTGAGAGTGTGGCTAGACAGCTCAATGAGCATCCGGAGGATGATCCTGATGAGCCTGGTCAGCAGTGGCTTCCAAGCGTGGAGCAACTTGTGAGATGGGGCTTTCCGGAATTGTGTTATGGGGAAATGCTAGAGGTAGAACGGGAGGCACGTATTGAAGCTGGTCTACCAGTGTCCTCCTGGCGTCCCACTGAGGAATTAGACCACTTCTCAGAGGCATTRGTATCGTCTCCTGCCGAGGACGAGGAGAAAACCGSTGCATTTACTGCCCGTGTCACCGCTGATCCTCAGAATGGATGTGATATACAGCAAACGGACTAGAGATGAGCAATCTATCAATGAAGTGTTGAGGAGCTAGATCAACATAGAGATCAGTCTCGAATATACATCATAAACACCACTTGTAGATTCCAACCCTGGGATGTATGTCAATGTCATAGACACTTTCAGATCCCCACTAGACAATTCGAAACATTATTCCTCATTGCCATGTGTGAGATCCGTACCGCGAAAATAGCCCTGTCGCAGTGAAATTTGGGATTTGTGCACACGCATAGATTATTCAATTTTACATATGTACAGTGTGGCTCCCATGATCAAGCGTCAGCCGAAATAGCAATTAAGGCAYAACGGCTGTCTTTGCCACTACATGTGCTCATTCCTAGTGCATGCGCTCCTCTCTCCCATCCTGCCAGCTTGTGCAGTTGACACACCGAATAGCCTTAAATCATGTTAGTAAATTAATACGAAACGGATTCTCTCAGAAGATATGCTACCTTAACACTAATTCTCTTCCGACAATACTTGCACTTCACGGTATGTTTAATAATCGGATCACTTCCTCCAAATTTATCGTAGAAAAATGCTACAAAATATAGCGCGAATCCCACACCCAGGAAATTCAACAGATTGTTGATAAATTTGCTGAGCTCGTCAGTATCTTCATCGCCGAGAGGATGAGGTACTCACCCGTAAGCTAAGACAACCGCACCATCAGCAGTCGCCTGGTCGAGAGTGTTGTAACCGTGTGCGCCGGTTTCATTGTGATGAGGTCCTTGTTTCAACACCGCGAATTTCTCATCGAGATTGCGGTGCACGAAGGGGAGGAGACTCAATGGAGGGAGTAAGATCTCCGAGACGAACGACGTCACTACGGTTGTGAAAGCTGCGGCGATGCTGGGGTGGATGTCAGTTCCGATAACACTTATAGAAGAGGCTGCGATGTAAAAGGCGCAGACGAGTGACTTGTTACATCAAACCAACTGCAACTTCTAAGACGTTGTCTTGTAATGCGAAGTCGGTAAATCCCTCCCACATGCCCTTTACGCCTCCAACGAAGTCCTCGCCTGCATGCTGCAGGAGCTCCGTACTATCATCGAGGGTGATCGGCATTTCGCCTTTATTGAAATCTTAATGAATAGGGTGTTAGGCCCGAAAAGAAAAGCTGGTGTAGAACTGAATGATCAATAAAATCAAACTCGAGATTGATGAGGTTGATTTCCAAGATTTCCGAGGTTCAATTAGAGGTTGTCATCATGATGATTGGSGGGCGCACGGACTCRGCGGTGGCTGCTGTGGGGATGGACTCGGCGCTAGCCGAATCAGGACATAGTCAAATACTATAAGAGTTCACGTAATGAATTTCGCATGATGACATAGTTAGACACGAAATCATAGAAGCGTTGATTTGAATTAAAAATGGGTTTGAAATTGAAGTCGAGGGAACTATATTGTTTCTGCGCGTCTTGACGCAGTTGAAAATAAGTAAAGTATAAATACATGATTATGATTAAGGATATTAAAAACTAAACCATCCACCTCATTTCCCAAAAGTAGATTGTACTTGTATATAAAGGCGCAGAAAATGACAGGATATCTTAGAAARCGAGAAGAAATTGGATTTGAAAATCATAAAAGGCCTAGACAGCTCCGTCGAATGAATATCAGGATAAAATGTGCTCAATATGCGGACCCAACCATTGTAACAACAAAAGCTCACGAGGCRACCARGAAGYGCTCAATATCTCCAATAGCTGTGTAATAGGTATATCAGATGGCATCGTCCTTTGGCTTGAAAGGAGAGCTCTTCAAAAATCCATCCGCGTCATACAAACCTGTACTTTGGGCACTGCCGGGTCGAGATGTGTTACCTCTTGTAAACCGAACCTTGCCATCCCCAGTGTAAATTGTCTTTCCGCGTCCCGACTCCAAACCCAGGCCATGACCTTCCCAGCCAAACACTTTTGGACTCTTCGGGCTGGGGGATTCCAACTGGCTTTCCCTTCTGATAGCACTTTGAGCTGGCTTGCTCATCACATCTGACCATCTCTTCTCGTTTTTCAATGGGAGCTTTGGAGTTTCCGGACTCCGTGCTAGAGAATTGTGGGCAGAAGCGGGACTTGATAACGCTGGGAAGTCGACTTCAGATGCGCCGGGAGCACAAATCTGAGGACTCGAGATCTCGCGTACAGTTTTGAGTTCAGCATCTGAAAATTCCTCCTCCATACGGCGGCGGCGCCGCTCYTTATAAATATGATTAGAATCGCGACGGTCTTTTGTTCCCAGAACCCGGCTGTTTCTGACAGATCCGGAATGGCTGATGGTTGCACGACTTTTYCTCGACTCTGACAYCGTTGATCCCATAGAGAGATAATTACGTGAACTTCTCGATCTTCCTCTGTGATTCTCTTCGTTTGAACCTCTTGTGCTTGGCGAGCGTCCCATACTCAAGGGGTGGGCTCGGTGCGAAGATGGCTCGGGACTTCGAGCAGGACTTCTGCCATCAGTATCACTTCCTCCACTGCATTGGGATATCTCGGAGTTCATGCGCCGCAGCATGCAGATTGACATGTGCAGAGAGTCTCGCGGAGGGGATGATGACTCTGGCTTGGGAGGTAGATTTCGCGGGCCAGTGAGGTGGCCAGGGATTGGCATTGTCAGAACAGGCGGAGCTAAAAGAGTTGGCGAAGAGTAAAGACTAGATGGCGACACAATGATATTAGAAGAAGGCCGGGTAACAGCGATCTTGGGCGACAATAGTGGTGGAGGAAACGAAATCAACTTTTCCTGGTCAGGCGAGGGAAGAGTTGGGCTAGCGGATCGATTCCGGGCATGATTTGCAGCACGTGTAGGGCTATTTGCATGTCGTTCTGATATTACTGACCGATTGCGTCTATGGCTTTTGGGCGGAATCGTAGGTCTTTTAGAATTGAAGAAGTCCTCTTCGGAGTTTCCGGAATGCTCGGTGTAGTAGTTACTACCAGATAGCGTTGGAGAATATGTACTTGGATAGTGCCGCTCTTCAGCATCACCTGTTGAATGAGGCTTTAAGTCCGGAATGGTGAGGGTCGGATTAAAGGTTGCTAGTGATGGAGGCCTTGTACTCAGTCGTCGAGATGCTGCTATCGGCGAAGGACTTGGACTCTTGCTTGACTCTACCAACCGAAGTGGTGCGGTTGGCGGTATATTGAAAAATTCTGCWGGATCTTCTTCTGACTCCTCCATGACAGGATCAACGCTGATGGCGCTTGATGGTCTTGAGAGGTTTGACATACGAATAACGTTGGATCTTTTGTGGCCCTTGGGGTTCAGCCCAGATCTCTGTGGACTGCGCTGCCTGGGGCGATCTTGCATCGTCTCCTGGGGCGACCACTGAAAGGGATTCCGGTCAGGACTTTCAGGAGAAATCGAAATGTGAGGCGCTGACTTTCTCTTAGCAGCCTGGGCATTTCCGGACACATCTTGCAAGGGAGATGCGTAACTTGTTGGTCTCTCGAATGTTGCTTCCTGACCGAATGTAGCTTTCCGAACATAGAGAGGCCGGGGACCGTTGAAACTAGTCTTGGGATACACTGGCTTTGAGCTCTTTACATGAGAATAAAATGGATCACCAGAAGATGAAATCTGATGTGAGTTTGGATGTGTGCTCTTTAGTGTTTGTGCAGACTGGTGCTTATCAAGTGACGAAGTTGATATGTTGGATTGTTGGTCAGTTCTTGCTGGCAGCACAAGCTTGSTCGTTGGAATGGTCATGCGGTAGCGCGTAGTCGATGGATTGTTCTGTTTATCAGGCGAGGTGAGCAGACCTGGCACAACCATCTCTGAAACCTTCATTTCACACAGACTATCATCTGATATGATCGATGATCGCGGAGAGCGCTGGCTGTTATGCTTTGAACTAATTGGATCTTCCTGGTCCGACTTCTGTGGCGAAGGTGTCCTCATATACGCTTCCACGACAGAGCTATCAGGAGACTCAAAGAAGTTCGATTCGATCAGCACTTCGGAGCTCTCATTCATCTTTCTCCCACCCGGCGGAGGTGTTGGCAAGCGGTGTTTTGGAGGCGATCCAGGAAGACGAGTAAAACTAGTCAGCGTTCTGGTGAGGGAGTGCCGCTGAGCAGCTTTCAGTCGCTGTGAAGTTGACCTTAAAATCGTAGATAGTTGCGTCTCGGACGTCGATCGTCGTTGAGGTCTTGCTCTCCGAGTCCGAGGAGTGGGTGTGACGGGATCTGGTGGCAATGGCTCCGAAAGAGACTCTTGGGATGGTATTGTGATTCTCGTTCTTGACTGCCGGGAACCGTTCCTTCTTGGCCATTTAGACTCTGGTGAAATAACATAACCCGGAGGCGCAACTTGATTTAGGGTCATTGTTGATTGCCCCGGAAGAATAGACAATGGGATGTTGGTCAGTGGCCAAGAGTCTCTCATTCTGGATTTCCGGAAATGACTTTTGCGGTCAACGGTGTTTCTCCGAGCCAGTTCTGGTGGACTGTGAATGAGGTCGATGCCCTCCCAGTCGCTGTATACAATTCTTCCGCCCCGAGGCTCATAGGCATCCGCTGATAGTCKTCTCGCGATCAAGATGTCCGGCGCAGTGATGGCCTGCACCGTTGTCTTGAAGTCCATTTGCTCCTCCGCTKTTCGTACCTCTTGAAGTATCCGTACTCTTGCTCTTCGATCCGCGTTGCGAGCATGACGAACAAGCACCAAACACGCAAGAGCAAAAACAAGAGCTGCTCCACCGACTGCRATGCCAATCACGCCCTTGGATGTYAGGCTAGTCGCTCCAAGGGGAGTGCCCAAGCCTCGCCGTACTGAGCCTGCGTCATGATCCCACGAGGCTCTCCGGTATAGTTGCTTCAAGCTGGGCATCCTCGTTCCGGGAGCCAGGTAGGCTTCAACGAAAAGCTAAATCATCGACTGTGAAAGATGGTCTATTAACTGGAAGTGGCAATCGATGGGTACCGCCAATCCTCCCTTTCACTCGCAATTTCTCTCCCTTGCAGCTGTCAAAAAGATCAAACTGGATTCAATGATGAGAAATGAAAAYCACAGTATGAGGGAGGTCTGAACGGTAAAGACAGTATAAATTGAGAGCAGCAATGAAGATGATGTTCGCGACAAGACAAGTGTCTTTTCGCGACTGAGGAAGGAAATCATGGGGGTTGACGCGAAACGAGGCCACGCTGGAATGTCAACAATATTGGACAACATTCCCGCCCTGGTTCGGTACAGACTGCCAATCGCGTAAAGGTACTTAAGTAGTTACAAACACGAAATCTCCAAAGAATGTTGCCAGCGACAGTTGAAAGCCGCCATGAATAGAATGAATCGTGTAAAAGAGCCTCGTGATCGCTTGAGCACATGAGTGCAAGTCATGATGGAGAAAAGGGCTCGATACTTCGATTAAGGATTACGAAAACAGGAGTCTTGAAACGGTGTCGTGGGAGACTGGATAGTAAGTGACATTGCTCTTGGATGTCTGATGGCTGGTGCAAAAAAGGACGAGGCAAGACGTGGAAATGTTAGTCGACAAAACTACTTCTCCAGTCCGACGATGTTTGATACAACTGCTTACGTAGTCAACTGCTTACGTAGTTGAAATGCAGACCTGGGCGGTGAGCGGCATCCGGCTAGCAACTCCGTTGGCAGAATCTGCTTTCTTCTCTCCCCTTATCTCTCTCGGAGCTTCACTCGTTCATATGCTATCTAAGTGCTCAAGTACACACACAACTCATCCATGTTCTACTCGGCGATACTCATATACCACAGGACTTCCGCTGACATGGGACATTTTACCAAGACGAATAGAATCCTGTTCTGACTCTCTGCATTTGGCCCGCTGCCGTACGACGGGCCTGGCAGGTGGCTGACTGCATGCAGGGCTTGAATCGCGAGATACCCCCATGTTTCTCTACATCGAATGTACTTCGAATTCAGTACCTAGAAGTACCGCATGTTCCTTCTGCCCCTCTCTGTACCCCTCCAAGAATCAAGATGGCATACATCATCGAGGGTTTATCGATGTATCCACAAACTTGCGTCCATTCCCACCACACGTCTCGCTGGAGTTATACACTTTCTTTCATTGGTCAATCCGTCATGATACACCCCGTACCGAAAACGCCGAGACTTATTTTACCATATTCTCCCACCCTTCAGCGAACCATTCACATGATGCCGACTCTCCATTCACCTTCAATCTCATAATATGCCTCACAATCCCTGTGGTTATGAACCTCTCGTTCCTCCGAGCTCTCCCTTGAGCCGTGTTAGTGCAAGCTCCTCMATGCCCSGACTCTCGCCGGACGCTGCTTATGAGAAGGACAATCCCACCTTGATGATCATCTGTTCCTCTTTCGAATTGWCAATTCAAACTTAGCTTTGTACCTCGGACACTCTACTCTGCCCAACTCCTTGCTAATCTCATACTCAAGATCCGCCCACTGCACGACAAAGATGGCCGGCAGTGCTATGAACGGTGGCAACTTCGCCCTAGACAACACYGCAGCTCCAAGTATCAAGCGAGTACTTCCTCTGTTCTCTCTCCAAGGTCGGACTGCCATCGTCTCTGGAGCTGGCGCTGGTATTGGTCTTGCAGTTGCAGAGGCATTGGCTGAAGCAGGCGCGAATGTAGCAATCTGTAGGAATATCTTTTTCATTCATTGGGGGAACCTCTACCAAACTAATCGCTCGACTTTTAAGGGTACAATAGCAACAAGAAGGCGATCGAAGAAGCTGCAACAATCGAGAAAGAGTATGGAGTAAAGTGTACGTCAGAATTCCCCCCAGTTTTATCCGAGTCCAAGCGCCTATGATTGGGGCGCATAGCTGATCCGGAGTGCTTGCAGGCAAAGCATACCAAGTGGATGTGACTTCTTATGAAGCGGTCGCCGCGAGTGTCGAAGAAATCATCCGCGAGTTCAACGGTCGTCTCGATGTCTTTGTTGCAAACTCCGGCATTCCATGGATTCAAGGCCCTATGCTCGACGGAGAACTCGATCATTATAAAAAGGTCATGACCACAGACATGGACAGCGTGTTTTATTGTGCTCGTGTTGCTGGATTACACTGGAGGCGACAAAAGAAAGAACAAACCACAATCGATGGCAAGCCGTTGGAGCCCGCGTTCCGAGAGGGAAGCTTCGTTGCAACTGCGAGCATGAGCGGGTCGATTGTAAACATCCCTCAAATGCAAGCTGCCTACAACGCTGCGAAAGCTGGAGTCATTCACCTCTGTATGTACTTTCTTCAAGTCCTGCTCTTCTGAATTGTTGCTTATTTTTCATTAGGCAAGTCATTAGCTGTCGAATGGGTTGGCTTTGCGAGAGCAAACACTGTGTCCCCAGGATATATTATCACGGAGATTTCCAGTTTCGCCCCTAGTGATATGAAAAATGTGTGGAGAGAAAAGACTCCAATGGGTAGAGAAGGAGAATGTCACGAGCTCAAGGGCGCTTTCCTGTACTTGGCGTCTGACGCTTCAAGTTACACTACTGGGGCTGATATCATTGTTGACGGAGGTTTCTGCTTGCCATAAATTGGTAGGCGATCGAAATATGAATGCTTTACGCTTGGGTAGGCCCCATTACCCTCGGATATAGCTTGCTACTGATTCAATCATACCCCGGAGAGCGAGGGTTCCGCGGCATTGGGTCGTCTTCAAGAACATAGAATATCGCTGGCCTGGTATGAATTATAGCCTGATCTATAAATTATAGTCCATATACTCTTTTACTTTGCGTATAATTATTTCTTCTAAAATCACTTACAATCATTGGTCATGCAACGCGGCAAATTTCCTTGCAAAGATCAGAACTTCTCATGCTGTAAGTTTTCATCAGAGAATCCTGTATCGATATGGCTAAGCATCTATACAGCTCGCTCGTTGCAACCATCATCTCTGCAATTCTGGACGTCCACCATATACAATCGTGAAAAGCACTCGGCGGCTACCATCAACAGATCACGAAGCCGAATGACCTCCTCTCATCGCTCCAGTATCTACATCCCTCGGCTTAATCGTCCTCATCTCATATCTCTCTGCGCCTTTCCTAATCTCAACACCGCGCCTCAACCTCACCTCCATCTTATCCATCGCAGCGTTATTAAACCCATCTTTCCAATCATTGAATCCTGGATTAAAGCTAGACCGTCGATGAGTCCCCCAACGAACCCTTCTCAGTGTAAAGCGAGCCAATTTCGGCTTATAATGTTTTTGAAGTTTATGCCGACGACACTGGAAATGCTGGTCTTTCCTCCTGTTGGTAAATACCCCACACCATCGACAATATCTCATCTGTCTCCCGCCTCTTGTATTCTTGATCCAGGAACGGAGTCGCTCGTGTAGCGGGAAATCGTAGCATCTGCAATGCCAAGCGCCATCATCGCGTGTAACACAACCTCGAATTGGCGGTCCACAGATTCGATGTGAGTATTTATGCCGTTCTCCTTCCGGTATAACTCTCGTCTTCTTCACTCGTTCTGGGTCTACACCATTGTTGATGGCGCGTTGGCGTTCGAAGTTATACTTTAACATCGAGTGACACTCCCAACGATGATCTATAGAATCCGGGTGCTGACATGTGTTGATTTTATCGCAATTCCCAAGTCTTCTTGTCGGAAGCGAAGATTTAAAGTTTTGAATTGTAGATCGAGGGGTGCTGGGTGGGAGTGTGTAGAGGTATTTTGTTGTTAAACGGAGACATATCTCATCGTTTGGGAGACAAGCGGCGAGAATCATGGAGTGTATCTCTGTTGGAAAGRAATTGAAYAAGTAAAACGACATTTTTAAAAGAAATGTGTTTTATGGCATTGATATGTGGCAATTGAATTGTCTTGGGAATCAATTGATACTTTCCCGGAATTTAGAGATTGGGAGAGACGCCTATATATATCTTCGCGCTCGGGAGCAATGGACGCGTTTAGCATTGACTACATACACCAATATAACACGATTTCACGAGACCAACAATTAGTTCAGGCAGCAGGGCCCATTCTTAGGGTTCATATCAGGCCGCAGTCGATCACGTGTGGCGTAGTCTAGGCAGCAGTCACGTTTTCGTTCTATGTTTGGACTTCGCCAAGCACCTGGTACTTTACGCGGTCTTTCTCAATCTTTTTGACATGGGAGTTTGAGAAGCAGATCTGGCGCTTCTTGACATCGTGGGCATTGGTTTGGTACTTAACTACTGTCTCATAGAAGTCTCTTCCACTTGGCTGTTTTTGAGTCTCTTTATTAGTCTGCTTGTTTATATCTTTCTAGCTCTTCGATCTACCTCGAGCTGCGACCTTTCTGATCTATAGCTAGCGATCGTCCAATTTTCACCGCGTTCCGATACTGTTACAGGTTGCCATCATTTCGGAATTGCAGTCAGTCCCTACTGTGTTCTGTTGGGTCGGAACCCATCTTACGTTCACGGCTTTCGGCGGTAAAGTTTTGTTCGTCCGAGAAACGATTGTCGGTGCAGCATCATTCGTGTTCGTCGACGGGCAACTTATACTCTCACGTCTTAGGGGCGAAATCGCACGGAAGACAAAGCCGAGCACTTTCGAATTGATCCCTAGTCGGCGTCACCACATTGGTGTTGGTTGTGATTAATATCATTCATAAATGCCATCACCCCACATAGCCAGGATATCCAAAAAGCCGGGACGTCTCACAGCATAGCACAATCTATAACGCACGTCATTGCAAGTACGTTAAGCACCCATATCATTTATCGACCCCCCCTTCGTCGATTACAGCCGCCGGGTACCGTATGATCACGCCCAAAAATTCAYTGCGAAGTCGGCTCCATACGATTGGATTTAGCCGCCAGCCGGAACATCTACCGGCAGGCATCCCATGGATGAAAACCAAGAAAGATTCCTCCTCGGGTCATACCCCAGCCCACGTTCTTTACGCGAATACGACTGCATGGGCACAGGTGTACGAAGGTGTACGAAGTCGGTTCACGGTTGTCTTCGAATTGACTGGGTAAGACTGCTTTGAGTGGGGTGGTATTGCTGGGGGTGATATTTCATTGTTGCATTAACTTGAAGCAGAGAGAATGAAGTTTATGACAAAGTCTCTTTTCCATGATGATCAATTGCACGAGAGGTATTGAGGTAACAAGGGGAAAGATTGCAGCGGTCCTGATCCGTGGTTGTGTCTTTTTTCAAAAGTTCCTTCATATTGTCTCACAATTTGTTTGGTTTGGTCAAAGAAGTACAGGACATCGGTAATATTTCAAGTCTCCATTTACCATCTATCGATAATGACATCATTTACAAAGTATAGACAAATTCCCTATTCTCCCTATCTGTAAGATCCAAAAACTCCTGCTTATCAATCTTCTGRTATCCYGGCTCTGCTCTTACCGCCTCATTCTTTTTATTCATTCTGCGATAGTAGAAATGGATGAATGCCAGGTCTAGAACGCAGACACTATAGCATACAATGATAGTAATCTCGGCTGGAACATAACGCGGTTTGTCTTTTGGTCGGAAGGTTTGCGGCCCGATGATGTTACCGACGCAGTATGCAATGAGGTAGAGTGCGCCGACAGTCGTCTTCTTGGTATACCCTGCGATGTTTGAGGATATAAGGGAAAGCAGGGCGACAAAACCTGTTGGTGARGCTTGGGTGAGGTAGTATCCTGCTAATCGACCTGAAGGAACTGACAATGGAAGGCAGACAATGAGCAGCATGCCGATGACAGAGATGACCATCCCAACCATTCCGAAGATGACTCGACAACCGAGACGGTCACCTAGGTAGCCACAGACGATCAGTGCGACAACTTCGACTGCGCCACCTGGGGTTCCGTAGAGGAGAGACTCGTCTGGAGTATATCCGAAAGAGACGATCAGTTGTGAGAAGAAATTAGAGATTCCACCTGCTCGTCGTTAGTCGTTGTTTGATAATAACTGTACGACAGAGCCGAAGTCACTTACCATTTGGAATGTCAGCCACCAAAGCAAAAAAGACAAACGCCCAAGTCATCGGATCAAGTAAAGCCTCTTTCAACTGATACATCTTGAAATGCTTATTCCCAACACCCTGCTGGTTCTTTCGAATCCGCTCAATCGCCATCAGTCGCTCAGGCGGAGTGAGAAATCTGGCATTCAGCTGACTGTCCGGCATGAAATAAAGAAAAATACAGCCTACAGCGGCCGTCAGTAAGCCAATCACCAGGAACACAATCTGCCAAGACGCAATAGCAGCCCCATGTTTCTTAACACCAGTCGAAATCCCATACGCCACAAGACCTCCAAAGATCTGCGCGAAACCATTGAAAGAGAACCAGATCCCCGTTCTGGTCCCTTGTTCCTCGCGCGTATACCATTGCGAAGTAAATAGCGCGAAGCCTGGAGTGACAGCAGCTTCGAACACACCAAGGAAGAAACGAACGGCCACTGCGCCTGCGAAATTACCAACTGCTGCCATACAACAGAGCGTTAATCCCCACATTATAATGTTGAATGCCGACCATTTCGCAAGGGGTAGACGTTGAAGAAGACGGTTCGTGGGGTATTCCCAGACGAGATAACCGATGTAGAACATAGACCCTAGCCATTGATAGTTATCGCCGTGTAGACCGATGTCGTTTTGAAGTCCCATGACGCTAGCGTAGGATAATGTTGTCTTGTCGAGGTAGTTGAGGCCATAKACTACGCAAAGCATCTGGAGATTTGATTAGCATGCTTTCTTCAGCGTCGCTGGGGTGGTCTTACTGGCATCAGATTCCAATCGATTTTTCGGAGGAGAGCTTTCTTGATTTCTGGAGTCATGATTATTTCGCCTTCGTGCCCTGCAAAAGCTTTGAGCGCCATATCGCCATCATGGGGATCTGCGTGGATGGTGGTGACATCTTTGAGGTCGCTAKCTCTAACTGTAGGTTCCGGCGATACATCTGCRACCTTCTCGAGGTCTCCAGAGKATGTGTCGATGGCTTTATCAGACGTAACCATGGTCGTTATCCAGTTCTGTCTTTTTGACAGTTTGCAGGGTACAGATCCAAGTCTAATTGTCTAATGATGTGAAGCCAAAGAGCAAAACATGAGAAGTCTTAATGAGGAGGCTCAGGAAGAAAAGTCTTGAAGATAAATTCAACTCCAGATATCATCAAGACGCAAATAAACACAATGATAAGGCACATCCCATCTTTCACGTCTAATATCACGGCGCATATCAGTACCGTACGAGATATACCTGCATGTTGAGCGCGTCGTTGACGTCGCTCGAAACCGCTACCCCACATGAGTCTACGGCACTCACTGTAGGATAACGGCGAGATAAAGATCGTCCCGTGGCGTTCTTGTCCCATCTTGGTAAAGCTTGATCGTTTTTTGGCCGTGCAACGTATCATAGTCGGATGCATATGTAGATCGGGGGAAGTTGTGGTTGCTTTAGGAAGGTGGTAAGGGTGGGGAGGTGGATGGAATTGATAGCGGGCGACGTAAGGTGTACGGTACGGAGTGCATGTCCTATTCTGAAAACACTATATTAATTAACTATTTAATTAATTATACCTTCTATATTAATAGGTAAGAGGGGTCGTGAGTAGGTCTAAAAAATGGCCTAATTTTTACTCTTCCTTTATATATCTATATAAGAAAGAGTATCTTTATCCTTATAGAAGATAATAAAAGCTATAATTATTCTATATATTTACAATGATTCTATTACTATCCTTATTCTTACATGAATTCTTTTTTGTTTAACCCGCGATTAAATACGTAGTAAATAACCGCTAGTTCTCAGAGTTGCACTGCTACTAGGAGCAAGGACTTTAGGAATCGAACCCTATTACTAGCCGCTCTAAGGTTCTTATTACTATCCTTATTCCGAGGCCTTTAAAAATATATAAAAAGGCGACCTCACGTACTATATACGTATCTAAGTCACGCCCGCCCTTTCGACCCCTATACACTTATACAACTATAGAGTATACTTAAGTTTATATTAAAAGATATGTAAAAAATCGGGCGAGTTTTTATACCTACCTACGGCCTTCCTACTCTATTCTTACATAGTTTTCAGGGTATAAATCGATAAATCGGAAAGTCGGGATTTTAGGATAGGACATGCAATTTATACGGTACACCTTAGCGATGGGTTTTTGCTGGGGCTAAGCTTAGCTTTATTACCGGAATTTTAATTGACATTTTTAGTCGCGGAGGTATTAAGATAGTATCTCGCAAATAATACTTGAGTAATAATAATTAATTATAATTATAAAGTTTAACAGATACTAATATAAACCTATTCTGTAGTTCATAATATTCTAAGCTTACTACTAAGCCCGAGGGAGTAGGTGACAAATTAATTAAAGCAAATACCTACTTTCCTCTATATTATATGTCACGTGTCTAATTAGGGGTATAGCTTAGAATAAAAGCGAGCTCTACTCCTTCCTTCTACCTATATCCTTTTCTACTTTTCTATACCTTACT
>QYAH01000466.1:0-17165 GCA_003988945.1 Chaetoscypha palmicola
GCCTACTAACTAAGCACCTAGCTCCTAAAGAGCTAAGTACTAAGTAAGTATACCTAATACCTATGCCTAGTAATATAAGTCTAGTTAGTAACCTGAGTTCAAGTGCCTTGTATGTTTTCGTGAGGTGTTCTAATAGTGTGTATATGTGTGAAAAGGGAACCCTAAGGATTAGAGTAACGCTATAGCTAAATAGTAGTTTCGGGATTAGAGTAAGTGCTATTTAGTATTAGAGTTAGTACGCTTTTTTATGTTAATAACTTACCTCGATAACTCGTCGAATTCGGTTAATTACTTACAGGTCTACGATACAGAACGCTTTAACCCTTACTATAAGCCAGTCCTATTTAACACTTAGCTTCCTCGTTTCTGTTATATTATTAGTCGTATAGGAATGTCGCTCCTTGTCTCTAGTTGTAAGGGTATTTACTAGTGCCCAAGGATTAGAGGTTTCTATAAAATTAAAATCTACTATAGCTATACTCTCCTATCTCTTGTTACCTCCCTCTAATATAGTCTCTTAGTATACTATCGATAGCGTATAAATACGCCTAAGAACTTAGACTAGTAACAGGTTACTTTTGTCAAAGAGAGCTTAAATAGGATTAAGGACTAAATTTAACCCTAAGGATAAGCCTTCTAGCTCTAGTTTAGGGTTCTGTTAGAGTATAGTAGAAATAATCTAGTAGGCTACCTGATTTATAGACTATAGTTCCTTTTATATAAGGAGAAATGTCTTCTAATAATTCGAGAGGTATAAGCGACTATAAAGTTTAGTTACTACCTCCTCTACTACCTGTAAGAATCGATTTATAGCTTCTACTAAGGGTAAACAAGTACCTTCGATAAGCTCTTAAAAGGAAATAGTTTTAAACGCGCTATAAACCTTAGTCTCGATTACGACTACGATTTAGCGTTTTTTAGACAAGTTTAACATAGGTACTAAATTAATAACTACTTACTATATAGGCTGTTTCTAAGCTAGAAACACACGTACCTTCTCTTCCTTTGTTGTTAAGTCGTTTAGAATAGCCCTATTTTTTAAGAGTATGTCGAGTTAACATATATATCTTATCCTTAATAACGCTTAGTATATTTAAGGTTTATCAAATAGGAAAAGAGTAGAAACTAGAATAATGTCCTCGAATATATTTAACGTTAGGAGTGTTTCCTTAGTATAATTCTAATAGTATGTGTAACACATTTTATAAATAGAGACAAATAGGAGAAAGATGTTATTAAATATAAGGGGAAGTTAGAGGAATATCCCGAGAGGAGGGTAGGTTAGTCTATACTAGACGGGCAGGGGTTTACGAAGCGACAAGGGCTTAAGGTCTTCGTAAGTACTTAAAGTCCCTGTCGCCTAGCCGCTCTGTTACGAAAGGTATTATAAGTTATACGCCGGTTAAGAATATAAGTTCTCGACTTCTTACTATACTAAATAGTATTCGTCTAATAGATATACTCTCGTCTCTAGTAAGCTAACATAGTATTTGTCTAACTTGTACTAACAAATATAGGTCTTACGAGATACTTTTATATAATTTTTTAAGTATAGGACGGCTAAAGAATTCTTATCTATAACGCTAAAGAAATTCAACCCCTATTTAAATACTAAAGTATCTATACCTCTTAAAACGGCCTTATATACTTAAGCCTAACATTTCGGTATACCTACTATACCTAATAATAAAGTAACCTCGTTCTTCTATATAACCTCTACCGTAAGCCCTTAACAAATTAAAAGGCTAGTACATACTTCTATAGGACTCCGAAATATCTAAAGATATTCTCTCGAAATATATAAAGGTCTATAAGCCGAATATCTATTTGTCTTTAGCTTAATAAACTAGTAAGTAAGTACTAAGTAACGCTACTAATAGCTAGAGGAAGCCTATAGGAAGCGTCATAAACGGTTTAGTTATATTAATCGAATATACCTTATTTACCTTAGTTACGAGATCGACATATTATCTTTAGAGGTTAATAGTCGGATATTAAGCTCTAGCCGAGAGCGGAAGACAGTTATAATAGCTTCGTTTACGCGGATCGTATTAGGTAATTTAGAGAGGGTGAAAAGGGGATATAAGGGTAGTAGGGCATACCTATACCTTATCAAAGAAGGTAGGCCAGGCTTATTATTAGAGCTAGGCGATAGTATTAGAGTCTTATAAGATACTCGAAAGGTAGATTATAATAAACTAATATAATTTTAGATAGGAAAGCTAGCTTAGAAAAGACGATATCTCCTAGCTACTCTAATATAGAAAGCGGGAGCTGCCTCTTCTTAAGAAACGATCTAGGTCGCTTAACCTTATTACTATAAGTTTAATCCTTGGCAGTCTAGTCGAGTATAGCTAGACGGCTTTAGTACTTGTATTATTATATACACGACTATATTACATATTATAACTATATATAGAGAGACTTGAGATTTCGCTAACTAAATACTTAGTTAGAGAAGAATATATTAAATCACATACTATAAGCGCGAGAGTAAATACTTAGAGGCTAGAATATATTATAAATACTAAGACAGACTTTACTAGCTATAGTGACACGTATCTATTAATAGACGTGTCTCGATATTTAGTAGACCCTGCCTTAGGCCTAATGCTTAAGAATGCTATTCCTAGGAGGGATAGCTTTATAGACCTATAGATATAAGGGATTCTCTATACTACTATACTAATCCCGGTAGTAGATATATACTAAAGCAATTTCATTTAATATAGAATAAAATGCCTCTTCCCCTAGAATATACTCGATATATAACTAATAACAAATCACGAAAGTACGTAATAGCGCCACTCTTAATCTTAATCGGACTACTTCTACCGATTTCAGGCAACTAAAGAGGGGCAAGTACTAAAATACCTATTATTCTATATTCTAAGGCCGAGCTAGGAAACCTTATAGGCTCTAGTAGAACATTATAATATATAATCGGTCTAGCCTAGTATATTACTAGGTTCGAGCCGCTTCCGCCTAGCGTTTAAATAGGATAGGATAGGGCGGTCTACGAATATTAGGATTCGTCTAAAGCTATAATAGAACTTACTACTTTAAATAGCTAAGTAGCTACGCTTATCTATAGAGTCTATTCTAGTTTTAATAAGCTTCCTTGTCCTGCCTCGAGTAGCCCCTTAATCTATTTACGAGATACCTCCGAGTCTAAACTACTACTAGCTACGGAAGCGACGTGTTTATTAATAGCATTAGTCTTAGTAATAATTATTTAAAGTAGTCTAGTTATTACGTCTTTTAATTTTTTTATAGGAGGAAATAAGTTTCGTGATTATAATTTAGCCGTACTAGCTTAGCGCTTACGTAACTTTAAGCTAGCCTCTAAAACACTAATACCTCTATATACTATATAAGACCTTATCTGTTCCTTATATAAGACTTCTTTTACTTATACACTACTCTTCTTTCTATCTCGACTCTTTCCTCCTCGTCTTCTTTAGCTAAAAGCTTATCTATTTCTTGTTTTTCTTACACTTTAATCGCCTAAGTCGTAGATCTAAGAACTCGTCCCGATTCTCAAAGTAGGATACAGGGTACTCTTAGGCTATACCTAAATATAAATAAGTATATATGTTACTATTCTCGCGGAATATATAATAACTTATAAGGCTTGCCTTTTCCTCTTAGGAATAATATAACCCTTATATTCAGCTTCTATACTAGCCTCGATTATATTTTCCTCTATCCTAGATATGATTTCCTTCCTAAAATAGGTAATTAAGTCGCTCTTAATAAAGAGGTAGGCGTCTTTATTATTTATATACACTCTAAGAATAGTTAGAGGTGTACTAGAATACCTACCTTCTCGCTCCGCTCTATAGAGTAGTATAGTAAAACTGACTTCTATATCCGAGATAGTGACATTCTTAAGTATACTAACCTTAGCCCGTTTCTTAATATAATTATAAGCTTGTAAAAAGACTACTATAGAACTCCGAAAGTTACTACTAGATAGTAGTTAGTAAGCTAGTCTGTCTTTCCCCTCTATTTACTAAAATACTAGCAATTTTAGCTGCCCTAAAACCTTAATATATAAGCGAATCTCTTTTATAATACCTTTGTACTTGATTATATTACTTAGAATAGCTTCGGCTTTTGTCTTTCTCTTTAGAAAGGGTAGTGCGGAACTTATAACTGTCGATAACAAAGGTTTCGCGCCTAGTGAACGCCTTATAATTATTAGTAATATCTCTAGACAAGTGTTAGATTATAGTTATACTCTAGGAGCTATCTATATAGCCTAACAGCGTTTATATACCTTAATAGGTATAGGTAGTAATCTATACTTCTTATTTAGCTCCTCCCTAAATTTGTCTAGTCTACTAATAATATACTTAGCTATACTCGTACTACTCAAATTTATTATATTAAATTTTTTATATATCCTCGTAAAGTATATATCGAGATTAGTAGTTATAGCTAGTCTAGGGGAAGTTTTACAGCTGTTTACTAGTATATCGAGCGTTTCGACAAAGACGCCGAGCTTTTTAATATCGATACTATACTCGTCCTTTACTATGTCTTAATCACACTTTTTAATAATCTCCCGGTTTACTCTAGTAATAGTATTAATAGCTTTATCTATCCTCGCCCTCTAGACTACGTCCTTAGGCAATTTACTACCGCGTTTAGTTATACTATAGAGGTATACGCTTAGGTGTCCTTCTCTCCTAAGTATTTCCGCTCTTAAGTTTAATATATCGTATATAATTTATAGCTACGCTACTATAGGATACTACGCCTAGTACTCCTATAGATATGTTTAGGAGGGTAATAAAGTTCTCACGAAGCTTTATAGGTACTCGTGTACCTTAATAAATCTCTTAGCATTTTCTTAGAATATTATATAGCTGGCGAGTAGATCCTTATCTTTTATATTATAAGCTATCGTATAATATAGAGCTCTCGATCTAGATATCGTATTCTAATAAACTCTTAAATTCTTGAAACCGTCTATAAAAGTCCTTTTCGTTAACCCTAGCGTCTTATACTCTTCGTCTAATTTAGCTTAGGTCTCTTCCCGGAGCTGTTAGGTACCTTTATTATAAGGATTTATTAAGAGAGCTCGTAGGCAGCTGTCCTTATTTCTAAGTAAATTTAGTATCTTTCTAATCTCCTCTAACTATTCCTCTCGAGGCTAGCTGAGAAAGAGAGGATTATTACTCTCTATTTTATCTAAAACTTCTAAAGGGTCCTCGGAAACGTCAGGGTCGTCGTATTTTAGAATATAGATATGTCTAAAATTCTTATAATTATTTAATTAGGGGATCTTCTTAAGTTTACTTGTCTTACTATAGATCTTTTTATTAAGGTATACTAGCGTATCTATAATTCCTTAGTTTACTAATCTTATAAATAACTCTATGTTATTAGAAGTACTATTATTTATAGTTATTACTATAATATTAATCTCCTATAGTTTTCCGCGATATATGATAATTATAGTAGTATAAGAGTAGAGCTCTTTTAATAGGCTAAGAACTTCTAGGCTAAGCTTGTCGAGCGTGTCCTAATAGTTGTCGTTATATTAGTTAATGTCTACGTTCTCTATTTCTTCTTTCTTAGTAGGCCTGTCCTTAGAAAGCTTTACTAGATATACTTGTCTCTAGGGTCTGTCGCCGAGAATTTTTAATATTCTAAAATTAGAGGGGTTCTCTACACGTTTGTTATGACTCTTGATTTCTTAGTTAAGTTTAGCTAGCTTTTGATTTAAGTCTAGAATCGTGTCGAACGTCTTTTTATAATTAATATCTTTAATTTTAGAGTACTATTATTTTAGCTTAGTTATCGTGATTATATCCTCGATTAGCTCTTATCTTATCGTGTTTTAGAGCTCTTATATTTCAACTGCTTTTTTATACTGTCTAAACTAGAACGCTTTCTAGTCTATCTTCTTTATAATATCGTAGTAATCTTAGATTCGTAAGAGCTAAGGTTTTAAAATAACTATATTAGGGGCGATAGCGGTAACTAGAGTTCCTAGTATAGAGAAATTAGTTATTATTATTAGTGTATCTAAACCCGCTAAGGTTTAGATATTAGTAGGCTTAGAGGTTATTATAGCTATAGTTAGCGTTTCTATATTAGCTAAGGTCTGAATATTAGCAGGCTTAGAAGTCATTTTAACTATAGTAGTTACTATGTAATAAAACTTTTAGTAAAACTAGTAAGTTTTAGAATATAATGCCTACTTATAAATAGAAAATATATATAGAGTATAATATATATAGTTTTAACTTAATTAATATAGGTTCTAGGCTTATTTAAGTATTAAATTATTGTCTATAGTACTCGGGAAAGTAATCGTAGATAAGGTATTCTTATAGCCGTGTTTAGTTATTAGGACTATAAATATAGGAAACCCCCCTCGTTCCTCTACTTTCCTATCCCTCTTCCTTTAAAAGTTAAGACATTTTCCCCTTCTCTAGAACAAGGAAATAAAATATTAGTATACTAGACCTATTATAACTATAATCGTGTCTAGAAAGAGTTTAACGTTTATTATTATAGCAGGCTTTATAACTATGACTATTATAGGTCCTACTACCTTAAATTTATAAGATACTCGTAACGACATATAAACTTTTCCGGGAAATATACTACGGAGAACACTCTAGATTATTATATATATAATCACCCTGCCTAGAAAGAAATATTATTAATAAGCTTTAAGAATATCTCTACTCGCGAAATACTTTTATATTAAACACTATACCCCTTACTAAGTATATATTACATATCTCTAGCTAATACTAGAATCTATATTATATATCTTGTCTAGTAATACGCGGGCGTATTACTACTACTAGTCGTTTATAGTAGTAAGTAGTTAATGTAAATATATCTAATCCTCTATAATATTTACTAAACTAATTTAATACTAAGAGAGAACTATTAATAGAGGACTAACACGTCGAGCACGACACTTCTAGGTAGTACTAGTAGGGTCCTTCCGACTATATCCTTATCCTTATATACCTAGTAGACTAGTAGAATCTATCACGTTTAAGTAGGATTAAAAGGAAAATTAAACTTTAAGCCTCTAAAGATTAAGGCGAATATCGGAGACATTATTAAGTTTAACTTTCTCGTAGTAAATCATACCCTAACTTAAGCCCCGATCGATCTTCTATATACTAATGTTAGAGGGTTTAACACAGGGTTTAATCAATTTAACCCGTAGAATATTAGTAGAAGATATATTATTAAGTATAAGGTTCGAATATTAATACTAGAATAGTTCTTTTATGCCTAGATAATTAGTAGATCGTACTACTATATAGGAATAATCTTCGTATTAAATCCGAGAGAGGAGGCGAACACAATTATACTACCCGCTCGCCCTACTATGTCGTAATCTACAACTACTATTATAACTAAAGCTACGATAGTCTATTCGTCGAATATAGCTTTATAAGACTATAATAAGACATTAGCTACTACACCTACTACTAGCTTCGCCGCGCTTCCCTAGTCTAATTATACCCTCCTCCCGACAGAGGGAAAGACTACTAGGATTTTAATAACTAGGTCATCTTTCCCTAGTAGTAGTACCTTAGTAGGTCGTCCTATATTAGCGGGAATGTTAACTATTATTCGTCTTAGTTTCGCGAACCTTTCATTAGTATTTCCTACTATAATTACTGTCTATAGAGACGTAATAGGTATATAAGAGGTGGCTCGTGTTCTTAATATTCGCGTAGATTAGCAGGCCTAACTATATTATAGTCGTTAGAAATAATAGTATAGATATTCATTTACTATTTAGTCCCCGACTTAGAAGAAGTACTTTAGAAGGTACTTCTTCTAGACTCGCTAATTTAACTAGATTTCCTAACGTATCCTATAACGTAAATTACTATTTAATTCGAAGCCGGTAAGTTAGAAGCTTATCTGTTACTAAAGCCTTATAGAGAGGAGCTACTACCCTAAGTAACCTAAGCGTTATCCTATTAGGATCTTTTAATTTAAGGAATATCTACTCGTAGAGTTCCTTCACCCGAGCCTGTGTTATCTTCTCTACGTTAGAGGTATATTCCGTAAACGTATATAGAACGACTATTATATCCTCCCTAAGTATAGGTATAATAGTCGTTACTAAATCAACCTAGACTTTAGCTTTGCCTACTATCCGATAAGTAAACTTCTAATTACTAGGTTTATCGTAGTTTAAATACTTAAGTATAGCTGTTTATACTACTATAGTAATTCGCTATTTTCCTATAGAGACCTGCTCTATTACTTCGAAGAAAAGACTCGCGAATTTAAAGCGTATAAAACGATATAGTCTAACGTCCTTAGAGATACTAACACTATCCGCACCTAATTAGGCCTATAACGTAGCCAGACTAGTGCTAGCTACTTGTGCCTAAGAGCGGTAGGTAATAACAGATTATATTAAGCATTTAGCTATAAAATCTAGCTTACTAAATAACGTAATTATTAAAGATAGTAGTTCTAATACCTAGTTATCTTTAGCTCTCTTATTAGCTTAGTCGTCTCTCCCCTTTCCTTTATCGAGTTTAATATTACCTATAATAAGAACTAGTTTAATCTGAGATAAGCTCGCCTCCTAAATTATCTCGAAGCTAATATCCGATTTAATAAAGTCGCGAATCTATAGCTTATTAGACTTAAGTTTATTATTATATAATAGATAATTAGAAGTAAACGGATAGACTTCTATACCTTTATATACAGAAGGCGAGAGAGGGAGTATAGGCAAGGCTACTAATTTTCTATAAGGCAATTATAGAGAGGTTAAGTCGATATATAATTCTAGCTATAGTAAGGGTATAGGCGTTAATAAGTCGATTACTAAATCCCTAGACGTCGTTACGTCCTACTTAAGATTATAGCCTTAAAGGTCTATTCTTTCAGATACTCTTTAGGGGCGATATTTATTATAATTATTATCAGTTAGGTCGAGTTTTCTAGCTAACAACTCGGCTAAGATTCTCTCTCGAAAAGTAGGTATAAATTCGTCTACTTCCTATTACGTTAAAATACAGGATCTAGATAATAGCACCCGAATCCCTATAAGTATAAAGATGCTGTAGTCATTACTACTAGGCGCTTATCCTAGGAAAGGGGGTATACGAAGTCGATAGTTTAGAAAGGCATTATCGACCTATTATTCTATAAACTTTAGGGTTTTACTATAGGGCATACTGTCGTAGTACTCGAATATAATCTAAGGATCTTTAGGGTATACGATTATACGTCCGAAAGTCTAGTAAGATATATCGCTATAGAATATAGGAACGTATATCTAATAATACAGAGTTACTTCTCTAAAGTCGATTATAGCGTCTTCTTAAGAGAGCTTTAAAATAAAGTTCTATATAACTAAACGTGTAGTTACGATTCGAGTGCCTTCTCCCCGGAGGAGATCAGAGTAACTTTCTATAATATTATTACTAATTATTTAACTAGATACTATCCGAGGTATATCGACTTTATTAATATTTTTAATTTGAATAGAGAGGGGATTTTTAATAGTAGTAGAGACCGCCACACTCTAGGATAGTATAACCTCGGGATAGAATACTATAGGACTCTAAATAAAGCGAATAAGAGCGCCCTATAGATGTTTATTATTATTTAAGACCTTTTCGTAGAGTGACTTGACGAGACCTATAAATTCATAAAACTCTTTAGGACGTCTAGCAAACTATTACGAGTTAGTAGTAGAACTAATAGCTTCACAGGTATATACTATATTCTTAACGTTTAATAAAGACATCTTTATCTAGAGATATTTTAAGGACTTAAACAAAGGTATATATATAGACACAACTAGCGCTCTATAGTCACTTGTTATACACGCCTACAACGGCTAATTATAAGATATAATAGTAATTCGTGTATATACTATACTAAGCTCTAATTAGACTAAGATAACAAAATAGAATATATAGTTCCTCTATCACCTACTTTACATCCCGTACCTAGTACGCTTCTCTATAGATAACCTATACCCTTTATCCGTATATGCCTTTCGTTTACTACCTATACTAATAGATAGCGTAGTATTATTTATTATCTCCTAGAACTAATCTTTATCATCTAGTACGAAGCTATTAGAGTTAACAGCCTAAGATTTAATTAGTTAGTATTAGGTTAAAAGGGTTTTATAGCTTACTATTCCGTCCGTCTTATCGAGAGCCGGACACTTCTATAAGCTTCTAAGAGTCTCTTTACAATTTTCCCTAACTACGACCTTTATTATCTATAGCTAGGTACAGAGGTTGTGAATTATATAGTTAAGATATCGCGTATAACTACGCTCTGTTTTAGTAGCCCGTTCTTATTTTATATAATAAGCCAAGTATATTTATAATCTTATCTTAGTTTTATTATAATCGTAAACTTCTATCGCTAATACTATAGTTAAGAAGTCAAGTTACGATTTAGATACCTTATAAGGAGTCTAGTTTATATACTAGAGACTCTAGCGAGGTATATTAGGCGGTAGGTCGTGTATATCGGCTTCGCCGTGTTATAGTTAAGCGTTCTATAGCGTAGTATAATACGGTTAATATATAGGTATCTTAAATAGTTTAGATAGGATATAACTTTAAGTCTAGCTTAATTAGAATAAATAAGAATTGTCGTTAAATAAGAATTATCGTTAGATAATAGTTATCGTTAGATAATAGTTGTTATTAAGGCAGGTAACATCCCTTTATATCTAATTCCTATTCTAAACATTAATATAGACTACTAAACTATAGGATCCTACGTGCCTTCTTTAAGGCACAAACTATAAAGAAGAGGAAAATAGAAAGCTGTAAATCGACTTAGTCCTTCTATTCGTAGGAATAAGCTATACTAGGTCGTTTCCTGTCTTTTCCTAGAACTCTAGCCGCTCTACTTTACCTGTCTATTAAGTAGGAGAGAGTATAGATAATACAGTACTATAGAAGTGTAGGGTATTATACGCCGCTTAGACGCTATATAGCTTATAGTTATACTTTATAGGGTCTATGTAGTTCGGGATAAAATCAAAGTCAGAATTAGGTATAGAATATTATATAATTATTCTTAGTAAAAACACATATACTATACGTATAAAAGCTTATAGCTCTAATATCCGTATATACCTAAACTAACTAAGTACTACTTAGACACTTATAAATATATCTATATAAATATTCTCTAATAAAAAAATTCCTACTAATTACAAGTATATCGAGAAGTCGAAAAAGTGTTAAGGGGTAGTATTATTGTTTAGGTTTATAATATATTCTTAATTAGATCGGCGACCAAAGTTAGTAGCGTAGGAGTAGGGACAGAAGATAAGGAGGCATTTTATACTAGGGATAATATAACTAACGCGAGGTTAGTAGTAATACCAGTTATTATTAGTAATAAACTCTCTACTATACTTAGTAATAACAATATAGGTAGGGTTAAATCTAATACTATAGATTATCTAGAAGATAGTAGTAACAAAACCGAGAGAGATAGAGATACCGTCCTTTATAACGCGCCCGTTTAAATAGTAGAAAGATTAGCCGTGCTAAACAGAGTACTAAGCTCTTTACCTAATAAAGTTTTACTCCTTTATACTAATATAAGAAAAGAAGTAAGAGTAGCTATAGGAAATAAGCACTCTATAGTACTATTCCCACGTGTCTTAATAAGATCTATATTTCCTATACCCCTAACTAACTTGATTTAAGTATAGCTGCTAGATCCTTCTCCTATATATTCCCTATAGAGTTAGCGACTTCTAGTAAGATATAAGCGTTCTATATATACTAGATTATCGTGGCTATACCTCTTAGGGTATAAATTAGGACCGATATTTCTACTTATTAATATCCGAGGTAGACGCTAGATTCGAAATCGTATATAATAGGTAGAAAATTACTATCTAAAAAAGTCATAGTCACTATACAAGGCCTGCCCTATAGATTCTCGACTCTAGAGATTACTATTAGCGTCGTACTATACCGGGCTTATTACTTAATCTATACGTGGCAGTAATAGACTATCCCGAGCGAGTAGTAGCAAGAGGAAACGTCGTATATATAATTAGACTACTATCGGCTAATACGTGTACAACTCTAAATGAGGCTAATACTAACAGAGGAGTAGTGTATATGCTAGGCTCTGTTAGGCAATTTAGGGAGGCTAATAATAAAATATATATATAGGACTAAAATAATTAATTAAATCTAGTAGTTAAGTGTTTTTTTTTTAGGGGAATAGACAGACGAGGCTTACTATTAATTACTTATTTAAATATAAAGCTAGAGTGATTATTTAATTATAGGAATACGGAAAGCTGGTCGGGGTTAACTATTTCTAAGCTTCCCCCCTATAACCGATCCCTACTAACCCCGTAAAATAGGAACGTCCTTAAATACGGAGTACCCTTCCTACTTATCTAGTTCCTATATTTTATACTTTCCCTTACATTTAAATAACGAAATATATATCACTACTATAGATACTCTATCGACCCCCCCTTAGTAGACATTCTCTATAATAAATCAGACTCTAAATGATAATAATTTCGCCTTACTAAATTAAGCGAACGTTTTCGACTTTAATTAAAATTTATTCGAGGGAGTAGGAAACATAGTACTTGAAAATCAGATTAGCTAACTTAATAGGTATTACTCTCTCTTAGTAATCAAAATGCTATAAAACGCTAATTATAATAGGAATGTTTCTACTTTAATAACTAAAATATAAAGATTATTAGAGTAAGTTAGAATACTTTTTAGGATAATAGTTAGTAGGGGAAATAATAAGGAAAGAATCGTGTAGTTAGAGTAGAAGCTTGTAGAATACGAGGAAAAGACAGTGTCTAATATCGTAAAGATATAATAGTAGTTAACCTATTATAGTTCTTAGTTATTAAACATAGAATCCTAATTTATATAGATTAGGAAGGCGTAAGAGAAGTACGGCACATAAAGAGAGTTAGTATAAGGTTTTTATTATAGTATAACGTTTATTAGACTATGAAATTTAGAATACAACTTGTATATTAATTCCTGTCTTAACCCCTTCTAAGCTAGAGGGGAGAAGTACTAGCAGGTAATAGTACACTCGGTGTTTATTATAAGAGGCCTTAACGATCGTGGGTCATTTTTTCGTAGGAAAGGATACTACGATATCTCCTATTAGTATCGCTATATATTCAAAATTATAGGATACTATTAACCTTTAGTATATTCTCTAGTATAGAGTCGGCTAAAGCGACAGAGTAGAGTTTAACGAAATTAATAAAATAAGACAATAGCTGAAATTTAATATCTAATCCCTTACTACTAGAGATATTAGATACTATTCTCTATTAGTAGATACTTAAAACGTTCTCGTGATCTAGTTCTACGTAACGAGAGAGTATATAGATTATAAGAGCCCTAAGGTAAAGCCGGTCCTGGTTAGAATTACTTATATTCCGTTCCTATAGCCGAACACTATCTCCGAAACTCGCTAGATATAGATATTAGAGAGAATCTTGTCCTTAAACTAAGAGAGAGATACCTAGTTATATTTTACTATTACGATTCGCGAAGACGTTAGTTGCTTTAAGACTACTATATATTAAGCAAGTACCGGCTTCCTTACTACTTTCCTATAAGAAGAGTAGGGATTTAATAATCTATACAGAGGAAGGTTATTTTCGTAATTAATATAAACAGATATATAGTCTTACCTAGCTTAGAATACTTAAGAGGTGCCTCTTCTTAAGTGTGATTATATAATCGATAATGTCTACGAGCGAGACATCTACAAGGGATAAGCTAACAAAGATCGTATCTTAATACTAGAATAAGTAAAGCGTTAGAAGAAAATAGTCGTTTAAGTAGTCCTATATCACTTCTATAAGCCACTTTCGATAACAATAGAAATTAGTGTTTAAGCACGACCTAAGAACTACGTAGTTAAACGTTTCTTTATAGTAGGCTAAACATATTAACCCGGAATAACCTATACATAGCGTTTAAGAGTAGTCAAAGTCGTACTAGCTGACCGATTTAAATCGTTATAATAATAAGCTTATAGTAGTTATCGTAATAAAGTAATAAGAATAATATAAGATTCGTAATTCCCTAGACTACGCGAATAGTAGTTTTAATATAAACTTTATAGTAAAAATAGGTTTCTACCTTTCGGTTCTTCTCCTGCCTACTACGTTTTTTAGTTCCTATAAACTAACTCCTTACTACTCTGTTATAAATATAGATAGTAGAAACAGCTTACTTTCTTAAAATTCGTATTATTTCTATTATTTCTTATAATTTTACTATTCTAACTAACACCGTAAAATCATGACACAAGTCGACACTACGTGGCTAACCCTTAGAGCTGGCCTTAAGGGAATATTCCTTTATAAACATTACTAAGCTTATACTATTCTAAATAACTTTTTTTACGAGAACGCTAAATAACCGTAAATGATTATAATAATTAGGTAACAGGTAAAAATATCGGCTATAAACAGACTCGCTATTAGCTCTTAGCCTTAAAATTTAGGTAGCGAGATTTATTTACGAGTAGATCCCGACAGCTTAAGCGTCTAGTATCCCGTTATATTCGCAGACTATAAGCTCTACACTAGGCTAATTTCTACTATACCTGAAAAACGAGTAGGCGATATTATTAGGAGGCCGCTTATATAGTATAATAAGTTATCCTTAGACATCGATCTAATTATTCTAGCATATACGCTATATACCAAATTATTAGCACCGTTCTATATAGTAGTCTGTCTCTTTGCTAATAATTTTAGTAGTCTTACGTAACTTAGAAAGGTTATTATATTGTAGCTTCTAAGCTTAAGTAACTATCCTTCTAACTTGCCAATGTCTACGAGATACCGAATACTAATCTTAACTCGTAATAGAGAATCTACAGATTTTGATAAGCAAGCTATATAGAAGAGTTTTCTCTATATAGTTAAAAAAGAGGCTGAGTAACAGCTTAGTAGTATAGTAAGTGAGAAAGATTACTCTAGCAAAAACGAAGAGCTTGACTAGCTCTTGTCGTCCTAGCTCGGAGGAATAAGAGTTATTAAGCTGCCTTTATTATAACTAAATTCTCGATTATAGCGACTTTTAAGACGTAGAATTCTAAAACATTCTAATAAGTTATATACTATACAAGAGAATATACTAGTTATATTCTCTACAGCTTATTTTAAAACATTCTTTTATTCTATATACGACTACTTCTACTCTAATATTATTTCACCTTTTAGCTTTATACAGGCCTCTTATTCTACGAAGCCTACTTCTCCTTAGCTTATATTTCATTTGACGAAATTTCTAAACTAAGTTAATCAGGTTTAGGTTCTCAATTTTATAGTACTAGTTATCGCATCTATATTAATCTATAATAGCTATCTATAAGGAGTATATTATAAGAATAGTACGAACTTAAGTTTATCTAGCTAACAGCTTTAGGATTTGATCCTTTATAGGTGTTTAAACAGCTCTACTATTATATCTGTTTATAGCTTAATCCTTTTAATACTTAGAATAATAACTATACTATCTCTCTTCTATAATTCACCCGAGCAATTAAGGTCTAATTTTGTTAATATACTATAGAATTAGTAAACATAAAATTGAATCCGGCTAATATATATTATAAAGTTCTTATAAGATTTCACAAATTGTTTAGAGGGATATATACTAATAGTACTTACTTAACGTGCTTCGCTAGGCCCCCCGAAAATACTCTTTAGTATTAACACTCCCTATATTCCTCATATACTAAAGCTTATAGACTCTTAGTCGATAAAGAACCTTAGACTTTTACTATAAAATTATACCTGTTATACGGGATAGAGAACGATATTATATTCTATTAGAAGCCAGATATAGTAGGAGTGAGAGCTCTAATCGTAGAAGGGGGAGGGGTTAGAGGTATAGTGCCTTTGACTTTCTTAAGAGAGCTATAGAAGGTTATTAATCTTCCTATAGAAATTCATAAGTATTTTAATATTACTTTCGGTAGTAGCTCAGGTAAGAAGAGCCTTTGATAATAGCTAGAGTAACTTGACTAATATGACGTATAGGTGCTATAGTAGTACTAGGCATTTTCATTAATTAATAGGGTATATAGAAGTGTCTAGAATAGTTCTAGATACTATCTCGATTAGCGTTTTAGAAGAGAGGTTAGTTTAATATTCTATTTAGACTATTAAAACTAGTCTTTTACTTCCTGAACTTTATCCTGTCACTCGCTACTAATAGTAGATATAGGTCTAATAGGATTAATAATACCTTAAAGTTAGTATTTAGGACTAATTCAAATTTCTTTAACATAGTATATAAAGGGACTAAAATCGCTATCGTCGCATCTACGACAGATGACTCCTCTACCTATATCTTTATAAACTATAACAGTCTTAAAGACCGGTTATAAGACTATAGTAAAAGTAAGTATAAGATCTACCTTGTTATAGGCGCTAAAGTAATCTAGGTTATAATTTTATTAGACCCTTAAAAATAGAGAACGAGATAAAAGTATAGTAAGCGTATATATTACTTAATACTAAAAGAACAAAGAGATAACTAGTATATATAGAGCTAGAGCTAGTACTATAGCGTCTACGTAAGTCACTTGTACTATAATAATTATAAGTTAAAGCTAATTATATAGGTATTTTAAGTTATTCTTAGGTTACTAAGATAGTAGTTTAGGAGGTTATAATAATCCTATCCACTTAGCTCTATAGGAGCAGGATATAATATAGTCGTGCTAGAAGAAGTATCCTAATGCCGTCTTATTACTTAGTACAGGTTTTCGACGACGCTTAGATATCGATTCGGAAATCGAGCTAAAGAAATTATTTTTTCGATCCTACTACGTGCCACGCTTGTTTCGCTCGTTTATAAACTTCTTTATAGGCGAGAGCTATTAGCGAGAATTAATAACTATACTTCTACTATAGTTCTATAAACGATATTATAGACTAAACATCAAATTCTATAGTATAAAACTATGAGAATCGTTCTCGTCATAATATCAAGCTCACCTGATCACGAAGCTCACATGCCAAACCTTACATATAAGAACCTTATATATAAGACCGAACACCGAAACCCCTCCTAATAGAATACCGGGACCCCTCCTTATAGGATCCGAGTACCGAGTACCGGAACCCT
>QYAH01000467.1:0-27779 GCA_003988945.1 Chaetoscypha palmicola
AGGATATAGAAAAGATACTATATATAATATATARGAGAAATCCTTTYTATATATAGGGSCCTCCTTATACTATRTGTCTCTAATCCTATAAGGAGCTCTCAYATAGTCKCTAATCCTATAAGGGGCTCTCGGTGTTCGGTTACGACCCGAGTAAGGTTTACTATAGCTCTCGGATCTTATAAGGAGGGGTTTCGGATATCTAGGCTTTAGTTCCCCGTAATACGGAGAATATAGGGTTCCGGTACTTAGTACTTGGATCCTATAAGGAGGGGTCCCGGTATTCTATTAGAAGGGGTTTCGGTGTTTAGTCTTATATATAAGGTTCTTATATATAAGGTTTAGTATATAAGCTTCGTGATCAGGTGAGCTTAATATTGTGACGAGAACGATTCTCACACAGTACTAAAGAAGAATACTACCACATAAGCGAGCGAGTAGGAATAATCTATTTAAATACCTATCCTCTGTCTATCTACTAGTTGATTACCCCAAAGGCCACAAAATGAACAATCACCGAAGTGTGCGCTCCGTGCGTTGCCTGTCTGTGAACCGTGATTGACTCAATGATCCTGCCTAGCAGCGATAGAACGATGCCACAGTACTTTTACCGCCGCACGAGGCTATGAAAACTGTAGTTTACCGATTCCTGCTTACTTTCGGTAGTAATCCTAGAATCGGCAGTAAAATATTCTCTATCTCTGACCGTAGCTGTAGACATTCAGGTCTGATCGCCAACGCTTATGCTCACTGTAGCTCTTTCACCGCACCTCCCTACCGTTCATCCTCTACAACGACCTGAACAAGCAGCTACGTAAGCTAGGTGATGATTCGGATGAGGGCGCTTCGTGATTCTAGATGCTACGGTGGGTAGATTTAAGTACACGATGGAAAGGGAGGAGGGACTGGAGGATTGAAGGCAGTGAATAAATGGAGAGGTATTTTTTGATTGTCCTTCGCTCTTTGTGGGCTGTACTGTGATTATCTTGAGGGTTAAGATGCAGTGGCCTGTTAAAAGTACCTTGGTCAGATGGTCATTCGGCGTAGCAGAAGTGAAGTGTGGGGAATCAGAAGAGGCATGTGTGAAGGCGATAGATGGGAGAGGTTGTGCGAAATAGATGTAAAGAGGGTGTGGCATTTTACCTGTAGAGATGTCGTTGAAATAATTTGAGAGGATAGTGCATGGATGACTGTTATTCGATGCTTGAAATCGATTTGGTGAGAATTATTCGTATAAGAAGTGTTAGGAAAGTACTTAGTTTATTTGGGCCGCTCTCGGAGGGCAATCACGTGCTACCTCCCCCACTCCTCCCATCATTCTTGGCACAAACCCCCACTAAGTTCTTCCGCCCTCTCCTCCATCCCGCCCGCTCAAGCCCCTCCACCAAAGCCTAGACAAGGTACATCCCAGGCAACAACGGTTCACGCACCCAATCCGCAGTCTCAGATACAGAATGGAGAGGTCGAGAAGAGAAGAAAAGGAAGAGGACGGGACGAGGAAATAAATTAATGTGCGCGCGATGTGCAACAAAGCTGGAGATCGTGAGGGAGGGTTGAGGGCTAAGGGCGGAGGGTTGGTTGGTAGTGTGGAGGAGAGAGGGGAAGGAGGTGGAGGAAGTGGTGGTGATAGTGTTGAGAGCAGTGATCGGAATATATTTTAGACGTTAGCTGTTAGATGGCTGTTATATACTACAACAAGACTATATACCTACCTTACTAAGCAGAGAGATGAACTGATTATCGAAATTAAGTGCGTGAAGAGTATTGCGTTCAGCTCTGTAGTGTCGTTGGAATCCGATCCTGAAGCGAGTTGCAAGCCTATCGCCAGATTCTAAAGCGTGCGTACCGTACGAATCGAATGCGGCCTGTGGAGGATGGATCTAAGAGCCGAAACGATGCGATGTGATGAGATAATGAAACCATGTTAAATAAGTACTGTGATCAAAAGCGTTTGAGAAGGTCTCGAATAGACAAGCGCATCCACCTCCTTCCAAAAACAGATGCTGGCTTTCGCAGATGCGGGAATCTTGGTTCTTGAGGCGTTTAAGGCTTTCGACCAGAACAATGGCTTAGGTACTCTACTCTAGTAGTTTAGAAATGCCAAGAAAGTGCCTCCTCGTCATTGGGTTAGGAAAGGACACAAGCGTGTGAAGCTGGAAGCTTGTGGGAGATAGCTTGATGGTTAGATGGGTTTGGCTTGAGACTCGTGATCAGCTAGGTGGTACTCCCTCGCAGTGCTCTTCCGGGTGCTATGGATAAACTCATGCAGCATTCATCATAGCAATTTAACTTATCCTGCCCCGCTTGATCACTTAGCGAAAGGCTTGCTTCAGTGGCCTCATAACCGCAGTATCTGTGATCCGGGGATCCCACTATCAATGTCGTTGTAATTTTGCTCGTTTGGTGATAACGAGGTTTCAACTTTCAGGATAGATAGAAGTAGATAGGTCGGGATGTGTGAAAAAAAGATGGGGACAGGAGAGAAGAACCACACCTAGACCCAGATCCTGATCTAGGAACAGGTAAAGCCCGCGGAATGGATGGCTGAATAAGATGGAAAATGCACGTGGTTTGTATGCATGTACGGACCGTATGTGTGTCGATTCCTTGAACACGCAGGAAATATTTTTAGGGGTGGGCGGAGAATATTTGGCTGACGATAAGGCAGGAATTGATGAAACGAAGTTTGCCTTGATAAGCGCTTTTATATCAGAGGAGAAGAGATAGTTCCTTGATCTTAGAATTGATAGCATAGTGATTGATATGATAGCGACGTTTGTTCGCATTCATGCGGGCGATCTTCGCAATCAAGGTGAGAAGCTTTCCGAGGTTCCCACCTTGGAGAGGGCGAGCACCAGCGAGTCTCATGCATGGTTAGTCAGCGAGCTAGAGACGAATTGATCTGGCTCGGTCTTGCAAGGTGCAGGGACTCAGCCGAAGACCTTCAGCATGCAGCCGCTTTAGTTGTAGCTATTGATCCGAGGGGCCAACCTAGATTGTGGTTTTGCGTCTTTGACAAAGAGGGCAAAGTTGCAAATAATGTTGATACCCCATGTTGGCAAAGAGAGTTGAATGTTTTGGGAATAGATTCATTGGACTTTATGAGGTCGTTGGCGCCTGATGAAATAGTGGAAAGAGGCTTTTACATGTATAGTAAGTAGTAATAGTGTGTAGTAAGTCCCACCGACTTACCTCGGGACTAAGGAAGCTTTGACATAAAGTGCCTACGGACTTTAGGTAGGAGAAACGCAAAGGCACATCTGAACTCTGAACTCTCAACCATCCCAAGTCGATGTGTTATAGTGCTGCCGTTCCACCGTGCGGCTAGTCTGTGATCCTGCGGAATGTTCTATGAGAAGGTTATGAGACTGAAATGTTGTGATGTTCATGTGATGCTAGACTCCGTCTCCATCGTCTTGCTCCAACCCAAACAAGCTATCTCAAGCAATGCCTCTTTGCCGAAGTCACTTGGCAGAACGTGGGGCCATGACTATCGAAGGATTGTGGTATGTAGAAGTATGGTGACAAAGCTCAAGCTCAAGCTAGTGGTGGTGGTTTAGGTGTGACCAAAACGAGTCAGATATCACTCTCGAGGCATCAACGGCTGCTCGCAGACAAGCAGGTTGTGTTGGCGTATTATCCATGCTAACGCTGCAAATGCCGTATTGGATGGCTTGCTTCCTGTCGCCCATATCAGATATCTCTGTGCTCGCTGTACGGAGTATTCCGTACCACTACGTACTTCTAGGTAGCTGCTGGGTTCTTGCCTTCTCCCGCCACACTGTCGAAAAGACGCGCCGTGACACGTTCGCGGAAAGAGATGGCAAAGCTGCAGCGTTCAGCGAATGAAGGGCGGCTATGCAACACGGATATCATTCGTGGGACCTTTCCACGCAATGCCGCCACACAGAATGAACCACCGCATGTGCTGTCACGGCAAGGGAGTCTCGTAAGACGTTGTCTCGAGTTCTTTTTCGTACTGGCGTCTGGTGTCTGGTCTGGTGTCTGGTGTCTAGTATCTGCCTTCAAAGTTCAAGCGTCCACAAGCGTCTTCGATAGACGGTTCTGAAGTGTATTTTCGATATTCGATACGTAGTATCGGAGTAGTTGCTGCACTGCAGTGTGAGGCATGGATTTCTCTGATTGGAGGCTGGAGGCTAAGCTCAGATCGTACGAGAGAGCCGAATGAGGGCAGCTCGACCGGATCCATCCATGGATGCCCCCTGCCCCTGCCTAGCTTATTCAGGCACTGACATGATTGGTGACACTCTCTCGCGACAGTATCTGGATCCACTTTCCCTTGGACTCTCGAATCTCGAGATTAGAAGTATCATCCAAGGGTGCTGCCCACCCAGAAGGAAGCACCACGATCATTCACCTCCGTCAAGCCGCCAATTCATCATCCTCCCTCCGCCGCCCTCCGCTTTCTCTCTCGATCACTCATCTCGACGACGAGGCTATTTCTTCACTTCTTCTTCCTTTTCAGGACTTTGTTGTCCTGATTGACCGTCAATCCAGGGTGTACGAGCAAACTTCTTTTCCTAAAAAGGAGAAGTGGTCGGGATCCATTGAAATTGGACAGAACTCACGTCACGCCACGGTCAACACCCTTCTGTATCCGACTCCAAGCAAAGTACCGCAAACAATTGGATTAGATCTGGATTGTCACATACGAGATCTCTGAAGCAATCGCTGCGATTTACTCTGCCCGTCTAGAGACCCGCCGCAAACTCACCACCTCGACTTCCCACGTCAGATCTCATCCAAACGCTACGATGGCTGCATTAGACGAAAAGACACTTTCCACCAATGTTCTCACCATCACACGCCCAACTCCCTCCCGACAAACTTCGAACCAGTCCTTCGAAGTCCTCTCCACCATCGAAGACGTAGACTCGCAACATTGTCTCACCCCTACACAAACCTCCCACTCTGAGAAATCTGCAATCATGACCCAATCCTCGCCTTTCACCGATTCGAAGCAGCAGATTATCGAGAACACATCTGGTCCTTCTCCAGATCTCGAGGCAGGAATTACACCCGGCCCACAGCATACCGGTACAGGCTGCAGAATGCTTTCTAAGACCGCTGGAGGTGGTGCAGATCCATGGCCGGGTGCGAGTGCTATGAAGAAGCAGCGCAAGGAGCAGAAGCGTCGTAGGGCGTGTTGTGCTTGCTGGGGAGGTTTGGGCAAGAAGCAGAAGCTGGGTGTCAAGGTTGGCAGTGGACTGCTCATCGTAGCCATTATCATCCTCATGTGCGTGTTCATCAGCAAGGCGGTCGGCGGAGGAGTATGGAACAATAAGAACTCGAATGCACCTATCAAGGGCACTAATTGAGCTTGAATTCGTAAGTCGATCTCAATCTTTTCCAAACATTTTCTAACAATCGCAGTGTTTCGTGTACCTCGGACGTTCGTCACCGCAAGCTTCTCGCACGTACTAAATCAGCTATCAGCAGATCTTGTTCGTCCACGACATAACCTCAACTTCAATATTTGCCCTACGGCGTTCTTTCCTTGTACATATTTCCCCGCCATCGCATTTCCGGCGGTCTCTCAGTCTCGGCGTTTCGGAGTGGGCAAAGCATCAGTACTTCATACCCCACCAGCCAACAGTTCTAACAATCCACCACATCCTCGACACATTTTCGATTCTCATACTCGCCTTGTTGACTTCCTCGGCGCTGTGCACCCGAGTCCTGTTTTCCCCATGCCCTCGTAGCATGTATTGGTTTAGCGCGGATGGACAATTCTTCTTTGTGTCCTTGTGATCGAAGGGAAGGGTGGTTTTGTGCCGAATTTTGATAGGCTTGATATACTAATTCGGTATTATCTTCGTCGTTCGTTTTTCTTGTTCGATCAAGTTTTTGTAGGTGGGATATCGCAGAGAGGGGTTTCTCTGCGTCTGGCATGAATAAGCATCATCTGTGCATAGAAGGCATGACAAGGCGTATGAAGCATAGATAGAGAGGTTCGTGGCAGGCATTGCTGCTACTTGAAACCAAATTAAGAAAGACTTTCTGAACATAACTGGCATTGATCCCGCTGTCCAACTGTGATGCTTGAGAAGCTGGGGAGACGAAGCAAAATTTGTTCGTTGCACTTGCAGTAGCATCCGTTCTCAGAATCTATACAGCACACATTCTTCGGACCGAAGCAGAACAGTCAAGATGGCATTTGCAAAAACTTATCTCTCCATCTATCAACAACAGCCTTAGAAAACCCACATTCTTACTTTCCCGTCTTCCAAATAGATGGAACATACACTAGTATGTAAATCACCAAAACAACGCCGAATCTGAGCAGCCAGCTAGACAGCTAAATGCAAACCCATCAATATGAATCCCCAAAAATTTACAAGTCGCGGAAACTCCAAAGACGAAATTTGAGATTCTAAGGCTGAAAGACTGAAAGAGATGGTTGGTCGCGGGTAGTAAATGTGAAGAAGAATAGCTTAGTGGAAAGATAGATGTGTATGATGAGAAAGAGGTGGGAGGATTGGGAAACGGAAGAGTTTTAAGGTATGGTGGAGGAGTTAGGTGGTTTTTGGTAAGCATTCCACGGATGGGTGGGGCGTTCGGACTTTAGGGTGTTCGGAAGACCGAGAGCGAGGTGAGGGCATTGGGCGGAGGTGGGCGGGATTGTGGGTTTTGTGGGGGATTTGGCTGAGGGGTTGTTTGATTCGGTATTACTTGCGTAGATTAATGAATTTGTAGCTTCGTTGTACCTCTTAGTTAACGTCGTACACTTTGTAGCTCTTTGATAAACTCGCTTTCACATTGCTCGTCAGCCCACCCCGCTCCGCTCCGCTTAGAGGTCATAGCTCCCGCGGCTAAAATCCGCGCCTTCGAGCTTTCCCTACCATAAATTAACGACCGTCCATCAACCACAATGCGCACCACAATACGACCATACACATGCCTAAAATGTCAGCTACAAGCCATCCCACGATATCCAAGTCGTCTATATCATGTTTCGAATCGACTGCAGGCTGAAGCTCCGCGTCCCTCAGTAGCTCCCAAAGTCTCAATCGATGTCAAGCACATTCGCCAAAACGAAGCTCTTTATGAGACGAATTGCATAGAGAGGAATTATACGGCGCAGTCTAAATATCCGGCCAAGATAAATAGCTTGTTTGAAGAGTGGCATGGATATCAGCGCGACACGAGAAGTTTGAGGGAACGGAATAATAGAGTTAAGCTCCAGATTGCGAATCCGACGACGCTTCGAGATGGAGATTCGGAGGAGTCGCAACGGTTGCAGAATAGCTCAAAGGCGGAATTACTGAAAGAAGCAAAAGGCTTAAAGGAAGAGCTCTCTGGAATTACCGAAAAGGAACGCGCTCTTGAATTGGAAATCGAATCTCTTGCGGCTGCAATTCCAAATCTGACGAGCGAAGAAACACCTCGTGGTGTTGAGCCGAAGCTGATTGGATATATCAACAACCATCCTGAACCAAACCCTTCGTCCTCCGATCGAGTTTGGCGATCTCATATACATATTGGACAAGAACTTCAACTCCTCGACTTCGCAAGTGCTTCGACGACTACGGGTTGGGGTTGGTACTACTTGTTAAACGAGGCAGCGCAGCTGGAACAAGCTTTGATACAATACGCGCTGTCAGTAGCAAGGAAAGAAGGGTGGGGTGCCGTGTCTCCACCAAGTCTAGTATACAGCCATATCGCTTCCGCGTGTGGGTTTCAACCCCGTGATCAACATGGAGAACAGCAGGTCTACGCCATCCAACAGAACGCGCGAGATGCTGGAGTGAAGCCGGAGTTGAGTCTTTCCGGTACAGCAGAGATTCCTCTCGCTGGTATGAAAGCCAATGCGACTTTCAACGAATGCGAATTACCAGACAAACGAGTCGGCGTGTCCCGGTCTTATCGCGCCGAAGCTGGCGCCAGGGGTGTTGACACCAAAGGCCTGTACCGCGTTCACGAATTCACGAAAGTCGAAATGTTTGCCTGGACGCTCCCATCTGACGAGGCATCATCCGCTATTTTCGACGAGATGTTACGAATCCAAACCAAGATCCTCACGTCCCTTGGTCTGCATTGCCGTATCCTCGAAATGCCCAGCACCGACTTAGGCGCCTCTGCGACACGCAAGCGCGATATCGAAGCCTTTTTCCCATCCAGAAGAGAGAAGGATGAAGGTTGGGGAGAAGTCACGAGCGTGAGCATGTGCACGGATTACCAGAGTCGACGACTGGCTACCAAAGTCAACGTCAAAAGCTTAGCGGGCAAAGTCGCGTTTCCGTATACTGTTAATGGGACAGCTCTTGCGGTGCCGAGGGTGCTAGCTGCTATTTTGGAAAATGGATGGAATGAGGAGAAGCGCGAGGTGGCTATTCCGGAATGTCTGTGGCCGTGGATGGATGGGTTGGAAGTTATTGGACCGAAAGAGAGATTGAGGTGATCTGGTGGGGCGTTTTGGATCCGGTTTGTCGCAAGATGTGTATCAAAACTGTGATGTGTAGGGGTGATAATGGCCGGCGTTTCAATCTGGCTGGTCGTAAAATTTAGTAAAAGTTTTCGCGTCGTTTGCATGGAGAAGAATTGTTTTGATATCTGCTGCAAATCGAAGGATCTATAGTTGCCCCTTTGCACGTGGGCCTTCCAAGGAATCGTTAACGACAGTACTTGTCTCGTACAATTATTTCAATCTGTCTCTTGATCCAACTTCTATCTACGGGCGACTGTTGTGCGACCCCCAGACATGATCTTCCTGTTCTACCACATACGGCGCAGCTGACATCCGAAGGCATCTAATTCATCTCCACATCACCATCTTCGTCTACAATATCCATGCCTTCAACACCCTCCTCGAGCTCACGTGCAGCAGCCTCAGCTTCCTCATTTGCTTCTCTGATCTGGCGCTCGACTCCGAGGCTTTCGATTGTTACTCCGTCGTCGTCGTCACCAAGGCGGTAGCGTAGTCTGATCTGCCAGTGTTCACTGTCTTCGCCGTAGACTTGTCTGATCTCTTCGTCATCCATGTCCTCAGGATTAACACTTCGGACCAGAGGCTGTAGAACTTCAGTAATTGCGAAATATTGCGGTGAGAAGGGGTTTCCTTACTGTAATGTCTAGCTCTGGATGCATCTGCTTCTTGTGTGTCTAGTAAGCTTCGGCCCATGCTTTTTTCTTGGTGAAACGATCATAAGAGTCGTCCCGCTACACGAATCAGTATATGTTATCGTCTCCGGTAAGATTATGGCACATATGAGTTACTCGCCCCGACATATGCGAACCACATCTTGTACTTCTTGTCCCGCTTGCACTCTTTATAGGTCTTTGTCGAATTGGGATCCGTCGGACGTGGGTCGTACTCTAGGCACTTCTTGTAAAGCATCTGGAAGTATGCAGATTCCATCTCCATGCGCGTGATGACGATACCGGGGTTGTTCTGATCAAGAATTGGGGCGAATTGACGGAAGGTGAGGTTCTCGACGACCCAAAGAAAATTCATATGGGGGTTGGACCAGCGAGGAATCTTGAGATGTTCATTATCTTGTTTCAAGAAGATGCCATGTAGGTTGTCTTCTCTGACTGCTTTCGGGAGCCGGCTGAAGTCGCGGAGCTGATAATCGCTCAGAGGTTTGTCCATCGTGGTCGGTGATGTCGTGTTGTTGTGTGAGAGAGATCGTGAGTTGAAAGAGAAGTAAAGATCTGGAGAGCTCTTATATGGAAACGAAGAGGGTCCGATTGGTGACTAGTGCGCTCATTTATCAAGGATGTTCAAGTGAACATTCCATGAGATCCTCGCGACAAGGCAGCTCCGTGGGCAAGTTTCCGAGAAGTTGCTAATCCAAAGCTAAGGTCTTGACGCTACACCTCAACTTCACAGTGGAGTAATGATTCTCTGGCACGAAATGAGACACATAGTGGGGACGGTTGGGTAAAGTTTTTACATCTACATGTAATCTCAAGTTGCCTCCTGGCCCAACATTCTTAAAAAGTTTACAATTTAATCTTACTTATTAAGCCTTCTTTCTGTTCGGTTCAATTTCAATTAAGACGAGGCAAATTGGGTTTCTCTCGGGCTCCTTGGATGGGGATTTATATCGCCAAGTAGACATAATTGGAATAGAAGAGGCTGGAATAGAATTTTCTGGAGCGGTGTAACCGGTCCGGACGGAGATGCTCAGGGAGCAATAGTAACAAAACGACCCTCGGCGAGAGCCATCTTGGAAACCAAGTGTGCTATTTGTTGTAGCCGAATTCGATCCAAGCCCGGCCCCCTACTCTGACAATATTACTTCTCAATCTCACATGGGCTATACTATTGATGCTGGATTTTCTTGCTATTTGAAGTCTTGCTCCCACAGTCAACTCATCATCTCGAGATGGGGCGGAAGGTGATATGGTGGGGTATCGGGAGGGAATTTCTATAAGAAATTCTTGTAAGCGCCGTGGGGTTTGACGCGTCGTTGAGATCAGTCAAGTAATTGAGTTCTTCAAGCGCTCATATGAGATCTGACAATTGCTGTCGCATGTGCTGGAATAACATCTCCTTTTGTGAAGTTCTGTGGCGAATCCCATTTTGGGGCACAATGTGTTAATCTCGTCACATAAATTGATCTCTAAGTAGAGGTAGACATGCTCTAGGCAGTTTAAAATTAATTACACAGTAGAGACTTAGGAATGGCAACCCTGGAAGACCATCATGCTGAAGTCGGAGTTAAACTCTTTCATGGCGCGCCAAATCCAGGAGACCGAAAAGAAAACTAAAAAAAAAAAAAAAAAAAAGGGCCAAAAGGCAAAGGGAGTCATAGAAGACTCGGTGGAGCCCTAGAAGACTCTGTCTACCCAGATCCCCTTGAAAAGTCTCGAGAAGTGACTCCTCGAAAGGATCAAAGGTAAACAATGATAATGTGGGGCATGGTAACCATGCGGTATTTGATCAAGCTAATAGCTTTTACTTAGACCCCAGGCCGCCATCCGAAGATGACCCCTGGATTCCATCAAATCTCAACACTCTAGTGTCATGTAATTGGTCTAATATCTTCGGTTCTAATATATATGGAAGGTGAATAGTAGAACCGACTAAATACCGAGATCGGGTGAGGCCTCACGGACGTGGTTTGAGGAGGAAGGTGCATGCAACAGTATAGGGTCGCGACTACCCGTAGAAACAAATCGTTTCCCTTACGTGTATAGAACGTTTGATATACCAGTCGTCTTTTTTCCGGAGTTTCCTTGTCTCGATTAGAAGTCCTGTTCCTTGCTACGACTTTTTGTTGTTGTTGATTTCATCTCCATAAAAGTGGGTCCCATTAAGCGAGACCTGCCTCCGGAGACATCAGTCCTTTAAACTACAAGGAGGGAACTGAGCAAAACAACACAAACGAGAGACGAGGAGTTGCATCAAGACATCATTTGCCAGACGCCTAAAAGTTCGCCTTTTAAACTATGCTGGCAGGTGAATAAAGATATACTCTCCTTCCTCCACCTAAATATTCACAAACGCAGATATCACTCGTCCAATGTATGCAAGTAATGGCCATCTGTCTTGACATACCGATTTGTTCACTAAAACCGCTGCCGCAGAATCACCCGACCAATTTGCAAGCAGCAATCAATGTGAGGTCAAGAAAGACTATACATGCAAGCTAACTTGAGACAGGCCTTTGTCGTAGCTCCGTCTACGCGCGCTACAAGGAAGTTGACTTTCTCATCGTGAAGGTCGTCAACGTCAGCCATGATCTTTGACAACATTCTTTTACTACCGAGTAGGATTTCCGAGCCATTCATCTGCATCTCAGCACCGTTGAGAGAATCAGCATAACCCGCAATACCGTCTTGAATCTTCGCTCATTCGTCGTCGATGCTCCTACCCGAACGTTGCGCCTTGAGCACCCCATTCAAAGTTACCATTTCCTGAGTCAATACTTCTTTCATCAATAAGTACCGCGTTTTTACGTATGGGAAGACAGCTTGCAAATATTCTCATGATAATGGCGCAAGGTTGGTTCACTAGCAATGAACGCATCCATTGAGACATTTTGGAACACTGTAGGGCGAAAGCGTCCAAACTCGAGTGGCAAAATAAAATGATCCAGCGCATCCGCAGGGTCATAGTTACAACGATTGTGTTCAATGAGACAACTCGAGACACGACTACAAGGCTGAAAAGCTAATAAGTCGAGTAGGAAAGGCAATGGACGTATGGCATTCGTCGCGGGCAGACGTGTGTCTTTGTCCCTTAAATGACAGTACCTCAAGTAAAAGGTACGCAAATTGACACCTTGTTACAGCGAGCTGTCATCTGTCTTTATCATGAGACAAATTTGGATCCGTGGTATAATATCTTTTGATCGGTCTTGAAAAAAGAAGAAAAAAGAAGAAAGGTGCCAAAGTGCAATGGCTAGTCAACCCTAGAAGATTGTGGTAACCAAGACTCTCTGGTTTTCTAAGGGAACTCATATCTTTTTGTTTGCTTTCTGTTGAATTCTTCCATAGTAATGTGCAGTACTCCTTTTTTGGTACGATGGCGTGGTGTCGTTGCTGTAGCATTCTTAAAGTGGGTCATCATAAGCGAGGTCCGCGAACTCTCTTCGTGAACACTGCAGAGCAAGAGGTATCAGAGATCACATAGATTACACGAGAACATTGGTGCTTGTGTAATTAATGATCTGCTTAAAGACTTTCTGGTCTAAAGCTTGGAGTGCAAGCGTTTCTAATATGCAGTAAGTATGTAGCGACTTCGTAAACAGACAATTCCAGATATTGCTTGCATACTATGCTTTATTCAGATCATGACTACGCTTCCTGATACGTTCCCCGTACGCAATGAGGAGCATAGGAAAGGGTATCAGTAATATGGCGATGAAAGCCAGTAAGCTGTTACCCCAACCGAGTCCGAGAGACGCATACATTGGCGGGCCAGCGAGAGGTAAGAACGCGCCGGCGATGGACCGAAGCACTGTATTTGCTGCTATTGCAGAGGCGGAATGCAATGGAAATGCGTCTACAAGATAAGCTTGGGTAGGTATCTGTCAAATTGTATCAGTAATTTACTATATGCTCAAGTTTTGTTGAGTGGGTAGTAACGGAAGCAACCATACAAATGTGGCCATCATACCAGCGCCAACAAAAGCTGTCCCAGCAATAGGGGCAAACCACATGACCCTTTTCTCGGCTGTCCAGCCATAGACCAAGAGTCCGATGGGGATGAGTACGGCTCCGTATACCATAATTGGCAGACGATACTCAGGTTTCATTTCCCCATCCACGCTTTCTCTGGCCTTAGTTTTCAGTGTACGGTCTGATACGGTACCGAATACTCCCGCTCCGATGAGCATTCCTACGCCCAAGCCGAGGAAAGCGAGACCAGTGACGCTCTGCGAAAAGTGATACTGCGACTCGAATACGTATGTGATTGTCGTATACAATAGATATAGCTGGCCATAAACTACGGCGATGAATACAGATAGTAGGGTTACAATTGGAGAGAAAAGTAGCATTTGTATGGGCCGGATGAGAGCTTCATGAATTGTTACGCTTGGTGCTAAGGGAGGCGCAAGTTTTGAACCAAGGGTCGTATGTTTGCAAGAGGAGGATATTTCGGTCTTCAAGATTGCTGGTGAGTAACTCTCGGGGACGAAGAAGAAATATGCCACTGTCACTACGCCGGACTGTTCTGGGGTGTCAATCGCACGGTCTTTATACTTGAAAATCGTCCAAATCGAACAGAGTACTCACAGCAATTGTAAGAGTCCAGAATATCCATCGCCAGCCAGCTGCATCAGAGAGGAAAGCGCCTGTGTGTTTGTTAACACACTCCTAGATGTATTAAAGTTTGATGGAGGGCTAGGGCTGTCATGGATCGAGATGATTGAGTCGAAGATTGGTATTAAAACTTCACGAACCTGCAACCGGTCCCACGACGGGACCTAAGAGGGGTCCAAGAGACCATACAGCCATTGCTGTCCCCCTTCCCTCTGGGAGGAAAAGATCGGTGATCGTTCCTCCGCCCAGTGATAAGACTGCTGCACCCATAGCCCCCGCGAAGAAGCGAAATACAATCAACATCGATAGGTTTGTGCTGAGAGCACACGCTGCGGTAAAAATGACAAAAAGTATGTTTGTTGCATGATACACAGGTGATCGGCCATATATTTCGGATAATGGCGCTATTATTAAAGGACCGGCGGCGTTACCTAATACATATACTGACACTACAAAAGTAGCTAGGGTCGAGCTCCGTGAACTGAATTCGATCATGACTGTTGGAACGCTAGGTGCGAACATCGTAGACGCCAGGGTGCTGCACTTGGGTCAGAGAAATGGAGAAACCTTAGGAATTAATTGGGAAGATAAAATGAGAAGATATATTTACGAGATAAAAGTCATCAGTGCAAGCACAGCTATCATTCTCCATTTCTTGAACGGGGCCCAGTTCTGAGCGCGTCGTGGGTCATCCGGCCCCATGAGATGGGTAAAACTATCACACTGCTCTGCCATGGGATGCAATGCCTTGACATTGCCATTGGTCGGCTGTAGGTGCTGCTGCGTTTCCTCGTCCATCTAGACTATGGAGAAAAGAGCTCTGTCGAAGCTCAGGTTTTCACAACTGTCTGGCTGTGCGTAGGACGGCTAAGGAATGTATGAATGGAATTGAGGAGTTGGATAAGTCGAGCTCAACGTGGTGCGGGGCTAACAGAGCGCCCACAGTGATTCTAAAGTTGGCCATCGATGGGACTTGCCGGAGAGATGTTGGCTTCTACAGTAGTTGTCAGATGCTTCTGGGAGGCGTAGTATCAGGGTAATATTGATCAACCGGCTGAAACGCAAAGTAATACCCCACGCCGGAAGGAAGCCGCAGGCGTAGATCTGCATCTGTCAGCATATTTGTTTCAAGGCTGTATACATAATTACCGTAAATGCATAGATAATTTCTGAATCCAACACCACAATGCGTTCAGTTGCATGCTTAAGTACCTCAATAGGGTTCCCTGCAGCCTGGTTAGTCCTTCAAGTAGCGACCACCATTGATGTAATGTCTTGTTTTTCAGTAGTGAGCTAGGTGCTTTGAGACAAGTTCTTGGTTGTCTACATCGCTTCTTTGACTTCGCCACACACTGAGTAGCCAGGTAGCTGCCGAAACTCGGACCGTAACCGACTCTCCCTCCCTCTATTCGGAGGTTCTCTAGCGAGTCACAGAATTGAGGTATACCGAGACACTGTGCAAATCACTTGGAATACTTGTAAACCCTATGATTTCAGTCGAATTGATGCAAGATTGGATTGACGGTGAGCTTTCCGATTTTTCTGTAAATTGTGAGATCTTTCATGGTGTTCGGTATACTCACAAGGAGCGTGGCTTAACATCAAGACGACATATAGATCAATCTAAATCAAAGAAAAGAATAAAAAAAAGTATGATATATCGAAATTGCTATGATATTGACTATAACAAAACCTAATTAAGTGGCGCCCAGCTAGTTGTTCTGCAGCATTAGTGGCACAAACGTCCGCCTCGTCGCCATTGTGACTCTACCCCAAGCCATCACCATTTTTCCCTCACGGGTCTCACTTCCCTCGTCTGATAGACTTCTTGTTGCAAGTGAATATCATTATCCGTCACCAACCAGTTTTTACCATGATTATTAGACGTGGCTATAGGCCGTAATTGAGCGAGTTCCGCATCAGCAAGCGGCGCATAAGGCTCAGAACGACTCGAATGACTTCCTTCTGCGTTGCTATAATCTGCTGGCTTACTCCCTCTCGTATTTGAAGTGTTTCTCCCTAATGTTCGGAGCATTGAGAAATATGATCCGATACCAGAGAAAAACTTGGCGTGTCGTTTTACTAGAGCTTTCAATGCTGGCATACAAGAACAAATTATTCCGACTGAACATTCGATGATACTATTATTCAGAGTTAGCGCGTTGAACTAGCGATCATAAGGATCACGGAGTGATGCCTACATGAGTAGTATAGGCGGAAATAGCTCGTACGTTCCATCTGAACCATTTTTCGAACGTAATCGGTAAAAAAGAGCGACAACACTGACTATACATGCCCTAAGAACCCGAATTTAGTAATTCCAACATAATACCGGAATATAGCTCGCTACACTTACAGCAATCCAGTTCCCAACACAGCTATAACACCCACCTTCTTGCTTTTCGCCATCTGCAGATCATACACACCAAATACCGGCAGGAAGAAGAGATAGAAATCACTAGCAATACCGAACGCCGAGACCACCACCCCAACAGTCGCATACGAACTATTCGGATCAAAGCTGATGTTGCTAATCCAGGTTTCCCCTGGCCCAGGAATCATGTAATAGAATTGCACAATGGTCGTAGCGATATAGAAGCCTACAGTCACCACTAGTCCTCCCCAGATAAATCTCATGAGGACTGTGCGAGGATGGAAAATTTGAAGGTAGAGAATGAAGAAGGTGAGTTTCGCGAACATTTGCGTTGGAAGTGTTGTTACTACGAAGGCCGCGCCTGCCTTTGGTTTGTTAGCTTGAGCTGAGAGACATAGAGAAAACGATTCACCTTTAGGAAGTCGTCGGTAATCATTTTACCTATCCTGAGGTCCCACTGATGAGTGCCTACTCCAGCTTCGCAGACTAGCGGTATTTCTGATCACTAAATGCGCACGATGTGTGTTTGGATCAGATATCTACTCACGGATAGAACCTGTGACCAATTGTTCAATGGTACCTAACTAATTATAAAAGGTTAGTACTCCTCGGCTCCTCTAGAAAGATGACATATTCCGCGTACAGCTGCAATAACACACGTCACTAACCGTATCATTAGCTCATTACAAAACCTCACTCTCCATCTCTCGAAACTCACAGTCATCCCAAGTATACTTCCCAACAATGAAAGTCTTCGCCCAAAACCTCGCCGCCACAGCAAAAAGCATTAATCCTACGAAAACGGAGCCCAACGTCCATACCAGCGGGGCCAAAGTAAATGGATTGTCGAAATTCGCTACGACTCCTGGTGGTGGAACACCCGCTGAAAAGTTGGCTAGCAGAGGAAGGAGAGTCGGGTCAAGAGTTAGAGATGGCATGATTGCTCGTTCAACTTGCAGTTCAGATGGCCAAACTTATCGATCGTGTGTCTGGATAGCATTGAAAGATGAAGGGTTACGTGATATCCAGATTGAGGTAACGCGACTTCTACTAGGACTTTATCTCAAGTCATTTTTTTATTCGTCTAAATGTTTACCGTATATTGTTATATGCTACGCCGTAGTATTTACACTACACAGAAGAGGCATTTGTGGAGGTTTCGCACTTCAATGTCAAATTTCGCGACGAGGTGTGGGTAGTATTTCGGGTATTCCAATGCAGATTCGAGCTTTTGATGCTTTCGAATCGAGAGTCTCGATTCGTGAGATCTGTGGTAGTTTCTTGGCCCGTACGCCACTTTCCCATGGATGTGCAAGACGATGTCGCCATGTGAGTTTTCTGCGCATGTAGGATTCCACCACGCCCTATACGGACGGGTTGTTTACCTGACACATAGACATTTTGTATCTCAATTGGGGCAGGGTGCGAAATACGTGATGAGATCATGTAGAGATATGCTTGTCTGAACTCTTTAAAGAGGAATCAATCTTCTGTAGCCTAGGGGCACGAGATAACCACATGGAATCCTCATGCTCGTCAATCACATCTATCCCGTTATGTTGGTGACAGTAGGTCCAATGTCAATAATAGACGGGCGATCTCACTACCTCAACCTGCGACCCCTCTTGTTCACGCGTACCTGCACAGAACTATTTCTTCCGTTGAACACCACCGTTTGAGCTCGGCAGGGGAGCTGCACACCTCGCTCGTTGTGACTTTACAAGGAAAGCGCGTAGCGAAGAATCTTACAATCTGACACAAGTAAGATTCTGAATTCATCGCAGTGCAGAACTTACAGCGGGAATGCTGGGGAGGGAGAATCCCACGTAGCTTACCGGGGGAGAATAGCACATGGCATGTGGAGGCACATTTGCTATGATATCCCGAGTACCCCAATAGCAACCCATGGAAGGGTAACAGATTAACCAGATATCCCCAGTAATCAGGAACTCAACATGGGAATCCGCAACTCGCTACCTCAATCAGGCACAAACGCACCCGCATCCATGAGACAAAACCAAAATACCATAAAGCAAAGAACGTTATGCACCCCATCCCGTCCCAACGCCGATCTTCCCTGGATTGTGGGTAACATGCAGCAATCGCCCTGATTACCTTGAAGTAAGCAAACACAGGTACCCGAGCCGCAGGGCCGCATTATCAGCTCGTAAAAACGGCAAAACCCTCCATACCAAGATGGAGAACTAGTTTTTGACATTCCCACGGGGAGTAGATTGGGGGCTGTGCTACCCGCTGTCTTGGTAATGGGATGGATACTGTAGTGGCTTCTCATTGGTTATGTTTGACTACAGTTGTACCACATCGAAGACTTTTGCTTGACAATGATAAGGATTTCATTTAAGCATATAATGACTAAGTAACAATATCGTCGACGTGACAACAGCAAATCACATAGAAGAAAACATCTACATCCTATCAACGCCCAGCGCGCGGACGAATAAGAAGCACAGTATCTTTCCGCGGCAACACAAACGTCCGCCAGAACCAAGTGGTCGACTTATCCGGCTCCTTCAATTTGAAATCATAATTGCTGACGAGGACTTCAACCACACTCTTCATCTCGAACGACGCAAAGAAGCGGCCAGGACTATAGTGCACAGGTTAGCAAGATATATGGAATATGCTCGTCTCGCTTAAGAGATCTACGTACCATGCCTCCTTTCCGTAACCCCAGAATGGGAAGGTGAGATCTACATCTGTGACTTTACTCTGTTTGGCTTCGACCTTGACGGGATCGCTGCACGGAGGAGGCGGGGCTACGAAGCGGAAGCCATCGAAGATATGAGGGGTCGGATAGAGGGTGGCATCGTTCATGATGCTATACGACGGAATGCAGACAAGATTTCCAGCGGGAACGTGGGGTCCGCCGTCCTTGAAAGTATGTGCTTGGAGAGCTTTGCGGCGAGTGGAGGCTGATTGGAAGGGCTGTGTCAGTCGCTGGTTGCGAGAGGAGTGCTAGGGGTTTGACTTACCGCTATCCAATGGCTTCGTGCGGATAACCTCTTTCATGAAACTGTTCAGGAGTTGTAGATTCTCGAGTACATGGAAATCCATCTCTGGATGTTGGTCGATCTCTTCGCGCATGGGTTCAATGTATTGAGGGTATTGACACAGAGAATTCACAATATGTGAGAGGGTCTATCATAATGGATCATATTAGCTGTCAAAACGAAATCTGGAAGAGTAGGATGCTACTTACCATAGGGACTGAGTGTCCACCAGCTCGCCAAAGGCTCTCCAGTAGTAGAATGATTCTCTCTGCCGTCCAGTATGGCTTGTTTTGGGTCATAAGTATAGTGTACTGAATGAAGTTGATAAACTACTGGTGTGAGTTGATGTGCGAGAATGCGTGCAAATCGAACTTACGGGGAGGTTTTCCTCGCTCTTAGGCTTGTCTCTTGCCTCCGCCATCTGCTCGCGAACGATAGGGAGAAGATGCTTGATTAAGATATTTCGATATCGATTACCCCTCGTGACTGCAGCTTTCACAAGTCTGCTCACGTTAATGATTGGACGTACTGGAAACTGATCTGTTACTTACGGTACTGCGAAAGTTGGTACATGTTGCACAATTTCGCCAAACATGAAATATTGTGCGGGAAATCGGCGTGCCGCATCTTGAAATTCAGGAATCGCCCCTGATCAGAGTTTAAGTCAGTCGTTGTAACTCAGTCGAACAGTTGGAGAGGCTAGGTTTACAAAGCGATTCGCCCCAGAATATAGGACCGATGACGGACACTGTAATATACTCCAAGAACGGGTAGTGATGAATAGATTTCCATCCTAAAGAGCGGTTGGCGTCAGCAAGGGTATTTAGTTGCACAGATATATTTTCAAACTTACCGTTGTTGTCTTTCTTCGTCGATAGGTGGTCTTCAATTCCTTTGACTAAGGTTCCATGCATATATGGATATAAAGCTGGTAGCTTGGTTGTCAACCCCTCTCGTAAGACACGGAAGTAGTAGACTTGAGTCATATGAACAGACTCGCCCTGATCGTGCCACAACTTGTTGTATCTGTACGAAAACAGCTACGAGAGAGTCAGCACGAGAGACGCTGAAAGATAGTTCGAGACATACATCATCATATGCTTGATGTAGAGAGAAGTTTGGAGACGACGCAAATTCTTTTATATTTTTCTCGGCGGAGATGAAAACACAATAGTTTTTCGGTGTTGCGAGCATATAAGTCTTTCCCGGTACCTTTAGGGATATCAGTGAATACTCCTGTGCGTTGAATGGCACCATCAAATCTTACATGAGCATTAATGAGCATCGACCTGCCCCGAAGGAGCCATTTCTTGCCTTGAGAAAAGCGGCCCCAGAGCGAGAGATCTGTTGTGATGTCTAAGTTGCTCTATTTGTGAATGAGCATCAATGTTGAATCGGCAACAGGGCACTTGGAAGACGTACATACAGGTGCTTCAGGAAAAGTAGGCATCTTGGTGTTAAGCCAGAAAGCCAACAGGAAAATGGATGTGGCGACCCCAAAAAGAACTCCGAAAGTGACACCGCCATAGCTGAGGAGTTCGTACTGAAAGATACTTGCATGAATCATTGTCATTCTTGCTATTCACAAGTGTGATGTTCACTTGACTGGTTTGAAATGGATAGAAAGAGAAGAAGAATAGATGGAAATATAATTTTTTGAAGGCGTCCCTGCCTATTGACTGCTTGTAATCTAGATGGAGAGGTCCGAAGTGATCAGCGAATGCAATACTCTAATGGGACAACTAAAGTTTAGACATCCGGCATTTATCATCATCATAATGCTGTAAGTCATCGGGCTACGAATATCCAGACAGTGAATTACCGTAAATAGGTCTTCTGTATATACTTCCGGAGACCAGTTTCGTATGAGTGATCGTCGTTAACGAGGGTTTTTGTGTGTACTACTTAAAGCGATAGCAGTATCTCTTTACATATGTTTACCTGTACTCTATACTCGGGTAGTCCTTGGCAGTCATGTAGTTGTTTCGCTTGTGCCGCTGGACGACATAACATGGCTAAAGTCCTGCCGTCGTTTGCTACAAAGCAGCGTGAACCTCGTGTAACGTCAACTATAAAGACAACAAAGAGGCCGTTCTTCCACCACCCTCAGTCCACAACGACACTCCTGCACACCTAGCCAAAAAGAGCAGTTGCAAAAGCCATTACGATGAGCGGAGGAATCCCCACCACCACATTGCCGCATGTCCTTGTTCTGGGCGGCTGCGGTTTCCTGGGCTCGCACATCGTCAACGCCCTGCTCGCGCATCATTCGCATCCAAAAGTGTCGGTAGCCAGTCGTTCACCCACACGTAATCTCGTCGATGGCGCCGACTATCACGAGTGCGATGTCACTAAAGAATCCGCCTTCGAACTCCTGCTTTCCAACCTTCGCCCCAGCATTGTAATAAATGCTGCAGCTCCGCTCGCCAAAGCAGGCTCGAAAGCTTCCGCCGATACGACCATCGCGGGAACCCGCCGCTCTCTTGCATGCGCTGCCAAGTGCCCCTCTGTCAAAGACTACATTTACATCTCGAGCAGTTCGATCGTCACTGGCGCACCTTTCTCGCTGCTTACGGAGTCAGCAGCCAGACTGATTGATCCTGCTTCGCATCATGATCCTTATTCGGCTGCTAAAGCCACTGCAGATGCTATGGTCCTCGCCGCAAATCGCCCTTCCGTCTCTTCAGAATCGCGCCTTCGCACGGCAGTGTTGAGGCCGTGTGGCATCATTGGCGAGAGAGATACGCAGATCATTCCCGCGCTTTTGACGGCTCTGGCACAGGGGATGGCACGCGTACAGCTTGGGAATGGGCTGAGTAAGTTTGCTTTCGTCTATGCTGGGAACGTGGCCGACGCATGTGTCTGCTGTGCGGAGGCAATGGTGAGAGAGGAAGAAGGGTTGACAGCGGCGGAGGAGCAGAGAAAAGTGGAAAACAGGTCTCAGAACCAAGGCGTTGCTGGGGAGGCTTTCTTCATCACAAACGGCGAGCCGATCGAATTCTGGGGGTTTGCGCGACTTGTGTGGCGTCTCGCAGGAGATCGCACCCCGCCAGAGAAAATCATCGTTGTGCCGATGTGGTTCGCATTCTTCATGGCGTGGATGTCAGAATGGATTGTATGGGGGTTGAGCGCTGGAACGAGGCGACCAGAGAAGTTCAACAGGAGTCAAATGGAAAATTGTAGCTTAGATCGGACTTTCGACATTAGCAAAGCAAAAGAGCGACTTCGTTGGAAGCCAAAGGTATCCTTGGAAGAAGCAGCTCGGAGGGGCGTGGAATGGGCAACGAAAAACAAAGTGCAACTAGGAAAGAGTAAGGGCAAGAGCGTCTGACTCGGAGAGCATACTACGCGGGGCCACATTTCTACAACTTCCGACCTGTGCCTTTCTCTGGAGGTTGGATACGGATATTTGTCTTCATTGTTAAATGGATAACAGACATAGCGGAAGATTGGGGAATTGAACAGAGGTAACAGGATGGCCATGTCCATTGATCTGTCCGAAAACGTGAAGATTGAGAGCCCTGAATTGCGAAGAAGCGAACGCTTCTAGAACTTTGACTTCTATCTATCGAAGGCCACTCATGCAGATCACATCGTTCGCGAACTCGGTTATTCCATATGCTTAATGCTAATGGCTTCGTTCGATGCAAGAACTGTGTAGAAAAAAAAATGATTTGCCATGGACAGTATGCATAGCCTATTACAAGCACGCGTACATACGCGTCTTGCCGACAAGATATCGAAGGGTAGATGTGCAGGCAACGCGAGACTAATATTTCCCGGTGTGCACTGTCAAAGACAATCTATCAAGCACATATCTCCCAGCAGTAATCGGCTCAAACTTTGAGGGATTCTCTGCGCTGACGCAAGACGGTAGCGTTTCGACTTTCTCGTCATAGTTGATCGAGAAGAATAATGGGATGCTGTATCTCTCCTTTGCTGTACGATTGACCACTCGGTGCACAGTACTCTTGTATTTCTCGTTTGTCCAACGCATCAGAAAATCCGCAACGTTGACTACTATGCCGCCTTCCACGGGCTGTGCGCTGATCCAATGGCCATCCGGACTTAGGATCTCTAGGCCGGGGTTGGAATCCTGAAGCAGAAGTGTAAAGCACTCGTAGTCCGTGTGTGCTCCAAGTCCAATCTCTTCATCCTCATTGAGTGCTGAAAGCGGTTTCGGGTTGGTACTTGGAGGGTATCGAATGAGGCGAGCAATTCCACCAGGGTGTGTCGTGAGACTTTCGAAATAATCCTCTGGGAGGGCGAGAGATAATGCAAAGAGCTTGCAGATATGTCGACAAAGCTGGAGTATCTGACGATGTTAGTTATAGTCATTTCGAGGCGCAAGGAAGAAATACATTGCCATAATAGCCAGCAATGCCTTCGTAAAACCCTGGTATTTCTGATTCCGAGGGCCATTGATTTTTGCTGCCCTCAGTACTACCATCCAGCTCTACATAAGCTCCATCTCCACCTGTCGGGTCCAGTCCAGCTTCGTAGCCCCAATTGAAAGCCTCTTTTGTTTCTTTAGCTTCGAGGTCGGTGTTGACTGAAGAGTAGGACGCAGGCTCGTAACCTCTGAAATGCGATGAGTTTTTCATGTGTATAGATTCCTTCGACTCTTGTGGCAGCTCATGGAAAAAGCGCTCGGCCAGCTTGAGAGCTGCGTCGCAAATCTCCTGTGGGATTCCATGGCCAATGATGTAGAAGAAACCTACTGTCGTACAAGCCTCGTGGATCTCGCTCGCAACGTGTTGACGATCTTCCAGGGAATCAGAAAACGATTTCGTCAAGTCAATGATTGGAATAGAGCGGAATGATGTTGTTGTCGACTTGGCCGAGATACGTTGTTGAAGATATTCCTGGGCCTTGAGGGCAGCCGAGAGGGAAGAGCTAGGACCAGCATCCGAAGCCGGATGACTGGCAACTTCTGCCATGATTCAAGTAGTAGGAGCACTCCTGCAATTCTTCCGAGATGATGGTGGGAGAAAAGTTCAGGTCGCAGGACGACTTCACGAAGTTACGAAGTGTTTGTATACCTCTTCCAAGTTATCGATGGATTGTTATCAGCTCGTACGAAGCTTTCGTCGCGTGCCTTCCTATCGGGGTCACAAGCATGGGGTGAAGTTAATTCCCGAGCAATGGCGACCGCCTTCCTCCGAACTACTTCGACTCAATCAGACGCATTGAAGAATAGCTTAGAAGGCCACTGTAGCATCTATTCTTCACGAAATGTTAAGAAATGTTAATTCGATCAAGGTCTATGGACGTCTCCTTTTCTGCTGGCATTTTCGGGAGACAGAGAGACTTTCGGCTGTTGCACTGCAGACAGAGGTGGTTTTGTTACCACCACAATTACTTTTCTCTGTACGGAAAATGATTATTGTGAGACAAGTTCAACCAAAAGGACCAACATGAAGACTGCCCGAGCACGATGCAGGCAATAACGGCTTTCGGATCCCTCATTGTGTGTTGATATGAAGGTTCTCGGCCATCCCCGTGGACTCACTCAACACTACTGTATTACTACTATCTCAGAATCCATTAATATTCGAACCATCGAGAATCGCCACTCTTCTCTATCGCCACTTTGCGTCCTTATCCCCGCATTCTCGAAAGATTCGGAAGCTATGGTCATCGTGGTCTCCTCGTTCCTAAGCTTCAGTGAAGTTGTCTTGATGACGTCGCGGCAGCTACAGTAACTGCTACTATCAAGAGACTCAAATTCCAAATACAACTTCATAAGTTCATAGTCGACTCGGAGGTCAATCTGCCGGCAAAAGTGTACCCCGTACTCTGAACCACCAATACTAATTCTCTGGAGACACGGTCCTAGTGCAGGAACGTCGTTGAGGGCGCACGACGAGTCGACTAAACTCTATACCGTGGGCCTCGAAAATAGTGCTTCTAAGATTTTTGGTTTTTACGTCTATGGTTCAAGCTTTCCAAGGTGACAGTAGAACCGGCATATAACATTTTCTTTCCCTTTCTCACTTTGTTATTCCTTTTTCAACCATATCATTTCACAATGTATACCTCTTCAATTATAGCGTCAGCACTTCTGCTTGCCTCGGCGCAAGCAAAGAGATGTAAGAACATCACTGTGCTAGTGGAGATTTCCGCTCGTACTGGGATGTTCAACATTCCTGTCCCACATACCAATTTAGAGATTCTAGATCTTATATTGAATATAACATAGCAAGGCTAGAACTTCACAGACGTGGCGTTGTCAGGATATCAAACAACGTCCGGAAGATATGAAATGAGCACCAAATTTTGCCAGCCAGATCATGACAACCACACCGACCCTACTGTGCAGGTTCTTACCCACGGAATCGGCTTTGACAAGACGTGAGTAGGATGACATTGTTGAACAGAATTTGCAGGCTAACAATGATATAGATATTGGGATCTACCATTCAATGGTTACAATTACAGCTACATCGATGTAGCTATTGATCAGTACAATTACTGCACGCTCAGCTTCGATCGGCTTGGAATCGCGATTCGCAAATTCCTCTCACGGAGAACCTCTGAACGAGATGAAGAGTTTCCTTGAGGTAGAAGCAATTGCCGCTCTCACCAAGATGCTACGAGACGGAACTTTGCCAGAAGTACCCCACGCGTTCAGCACCATTGTTCACGTGGGTCACTCTTTCGGATCTGCTCAGACATATTCGCTAGTCGACAAATACCCAGACTATTCCGATGGAATTGTCCTCACAGGATTTTCTATGAATGCATCATTTGTCGGACTCTTTGCTGTGGGCAGCAACTTCCAACAGGCCGTTCTCAACCAACCCCTTCGATTCAGCAGCATCAACGGCAGCATGGCCGAGATGATTATTCAAGCTTACGCGACTAATGTCTTTGACTACATAGCCCCAGTCAATTCTCACCACGCTTCCTGAGCCACAAAATCTACCATATGGATACATGGTTCCCGCGAACGCAGCTGCCAACAAGTATCTGTTCTTGAAGCCAATGTATTACGACCCAGATATCCTCACTCTCGCCGAGCTGACGAAGCAACCCGTCACCGTTGGTGAGCTGCTTACGCTCGGAAGCGTGCCGGCGATGAATAGCTATACTGGTCCAGTCATGGTGATCAACGGAGGTAAGTCAGCTCTTTGAGACCCAAACCAATTATATCACTAACCTCAGTTTTAGATTCTGACCTTCCATACTGCGGAAGCGACTGCACTGCAACTGGTGGTGTCGCAGACTCGACTTTCGCCATGGTCGCTATGAATTTCCCCAACGTCGACGCGAGTAACTTTACCGCTTATCTCCAGCCAAATACTGGTCATGGTATCAATTTCCATTACAATTCAACTGCTGCACACTGTATCATCAACGATTTCTTGGACAGCAAAGGGCTGAAGACTATGTAAAAAGTAATGTTGCAGAAAGGATGTTGAATGTCCTTTGGTTTTGCGCATTAGATGCATGGATATACATAATATAATACAAATCAAAATTAGAACCTAACTCGTTTCCCCTTGATGCTGTCACTATCCACTTTTCTCAGCCGCTTCACCACAGAAAATGGCCCTCCTGCAGCTGGCTGCAATCTACGAGACTTAGATAAACTAAAACGTTCACACTTGACAACCTTTCAACCCTTCCCCATCCCGTTCTAACATCTTGGATCCCACCCCCACAGACCTTGGCAGGTACACATCCCTCCCTTCAGCCCCCATGTCACTTCCCATCAACCAATCAACCCACCAACAACCCCAGCCCCCCTATCCCCCGAAATGACACGCATATACACCCATGTATCTGCACATCATCTCATCAACCTACGAAGTGCAACAAACAAGAACAATCCCCATCTCTCGGGCTCGATATACTCATGTGATCTAAGGTCTCAAAGTCGGCCACCTCGTTTCAAAAGGAAACTTCCACGGCGGTTGCGGGAGGGGATTGTGTCACGTGGACGTGAATACCATCCAAGTTTCGCCTTTATCTCATAAATCAGACTCTAATCGTTACTTAGGCTTTAGCTGTAACCCGCCCCACACCCCCCTAAAACGCCCCACAAATCACTAACCGCCCTACCCCCTTTTACCCCTACTAATCACAACACACAGCTAGCCTAATCCACGAATAGAGTCTGAGAGGATTTAGTCGTAAAATCGACATTTTAGCATAGATTTATATATACTAGCGCTCACCTAAAGACTCCTATTATAACACTATACTTTTATACTATAACTACCCCTATTTATTATACTAGTTTAGCTAAATTAAAGCTTAAAACCTCCTCTATAATTTATTCCGATTATAGACTACATTCTAGCTACTCGTTTAGGTACTATATACGATTAAATATATCGCTCGTCTAGCTTAACTCTCCCTAGTTTAAGCCTACCTCTACTACCTAGGTTCTCCGATAACTACGACAACGAATATAACCTAGAAGAGTTTAACCGTTATACCTCTACTCGGCTATTAGTTTCCGCTAAACGTAGTTTACATAAGCTGTCCCTATTACTCCGGAAACTACGTTAGAGTAACGAGACGTTCGTAAAACACTAGGTAGAAGTAACTATATCTCCCGAAGGCTATATACTAAGGTCTCGTCGTAAGGCGTTCGAGAAAGCTCTACGACCTATAGATAAGCCTTTATTATCGCTCGGTATCTAAGAGGA
>QYAH01000468.1:0-18164 GCA_003988945.1 Chaetoscypha palmicola
GAGTACTAAATAACACGTATTTAATAATAACTAGTTGATTATATATAATTAAGAGATAACTAGCTAAGAGAGTATAAGGGAGAAGTACTTAAGTATATAGGGGAAGCTCAGGCTAGCCGAGTCTAGTTACATGACGTTAGTTAGTATAGTCAGCTGACATAGTTAGCTGATATAAGTCCCGTGCTAACTCCGTACGATATATCCTTATGTTCCTAATAAGTATACTCTAGAATAGTTTAAAAGGTAGGTAGTAGAAGGAGAGAAAGTTAGTTATATAATAGAAATAAGCGAGAAATACCTCTGAATTATACTTACTAAGTATAATCCTACCTCTCTAATTAGCTCGGCTAGTATATTAGTTATATTAATTATATTAATCAGATTAATCAAATTCATTATAATTAGATTAGATTAGATTAATTAAATTAATTATAATTAGATTAGATTAGATTTAATTAATCTGATTATTTAGTTGATTAGATTTGATTTAGAGTCGTTAATCAAATAAATCTAATTATTTAACACACTAGAGGACATATGTCGACTAGATACATATCACATCAACGATCAACGTCCTCTTCTCTTACATCCTTTCATCTGTCTCCCAGTCTTGATTTTCTAGATGATATACTATGCATACAAGTATCAATACAACAAATACACACAGCGGCACATTTCTAACATCTGCTCCAAATACGTGCCCCTGTCCATGCGAAAAGATGTTGGCGGCCAGTATCTTATCTTCCCCCCTTCCAAAGCGCCAGCCACTCCATTCTTGCCTTTCATCCAGTCCTCAAAAACAAAAAACCACGCTCACGAACTTCCAACACCCCTTATATCAAATCAAACATATCCATCCCCTCCCCCCCTCCTCCAATTTCACCCTCAATCCTTCCCCGCTATTCTCTCCCATACCTCGTCTATTTCTTCCTCCCCCTAGCAGTAACCTCCCCCTTCTCCCCAATCCCCAGCGTAACCCTACACTCAGGACAATACCACTTCGTAGTTCTCGGCGGAATATCCGTAAGGCCCACACATTCAAGATGGAACCATTCTTTCTCGCACTTCATCACAACATTAGTATTGGCATTTTTATATCCCTTGCCCTTAGACATGACACAAACAGAAGCAGAGATGGAAGAAGTCTTCGCCTTGGAAGAAGCCGACCGAGTGACTTTCGGTTCGGTAACGGAAGAGGAAGAATTTCGAGAGGAAGAGGAAGTAGAAGAGCAATTTACATCAGCATTCTCACACCCAATCATAGTACCAAACGACACCCGATTGCAGAGACAGTATCTTGGCTCTTTCGGATCGATAAGATTTCCCTCATCATCAATCTCATCGAACGTCTCCTGAGCAGCGCTGCTCTCGCGCTGACCATCTCTCCGTTCCTTCTTCGGGCCAGCTTTCTTGCGAGTGGCGGCGCTTCGCTTGCCTACGCTGACGGCGGTGGAGTCTTCGGAACCTTTAGTGACGATACCGGGGACGGGTCGTTTGGTGCGTTTGTTGGGGAGGCGGGGTTCGGGTGCTGGGGTGTTGCGAGCGGTGCTCGTTCGACGGGGACGATCTACGCTTGCTGCTACGATGGGAGCTTCGACTTCGATACTTGCCTTGCTTCGTGATGAGGTTGGGCGTTTGACTGGGAGGACTTCAGCTGGAGCGTGGACTGGTACGATGACTGGTGCTGTAGCTGATGTTGGAGTGACGATAGCTGCAGGAGTAATAGGGGTATGGGCAGCCGATCCACGACGAGGTCGTTCGGATGTAGCTGTGGGAACATCAATTTTCTTAATTTCCTTCTTGATTAGCTTCTTGTTGTCTTTGACTGGGGGCAAGATTGGAGTAGACGATTTCTTCGGTGACGGTAAAGCCACAGGCAAAGTAGCTACCGGTGTTTCTGGCGTGGAGATCTCCATAGGACCAGGAGCCGGCGCAAGAAGTGGTAAAGGTACTGGAACAGGTGTAACAACCGATGGCACCGAAGCAATCTCGCTGGCAATCGACGGTGTCGCCTCAGACAAGGATGGAGTCGATTGTTTAGCAGCGATGGGCTGGGGCACAGGAACAGGCGTTTCTGTCTTGCTGCGCTTCAATAGAGGTCTGGACGGTTTCGTGGGTATTTCAGTCCCAGTGGTTCCATTAGATGTCTCTCCATCCACAGTCTCAGGCTCAATTGGATCAGGTTCTCTCTTTCGTTTCCTCGCAGGAGTTTTGCTTGGTGTCTTTGCGACATTCTTCTTATCCTCTTTCGCCAACAGAGGCGGCTTAGCGCCAAATATATTCTGCATGGCTAGAGCAACATTACCAATTTTGCCCTGAGCCTCTTCGAGACCCCCATTGGTAGCCTCAATCTCCTTCTTCCGTTTCAGTTTCTTCGCCTCATTCAATTTCATACCACGATTCACCAAAGGTGCTTCTTCCTCCAAGCTCTTCGTGGCAGCTTCAGTACTTAAAGCACCCTTATCCGTAACCACTTGTCCCGTGAGTTGAGGAGGTGCTTCGATTGTTTCGCCCTTTTCAAGTGCAGCCTCGACAGCCAATTTGTATGCCTCCATCCCCCGTCCCCGGACCTTCAATTCTCGATTAATCATCGTATCGCTAGGAGACCAAACGGCGTTCTTCTTCATCTTCTTTCGCAGGACACCAAGTTCGTAATCGCTCAATGCTAACCAAGGTAAGTGTTCGCCACCGGGGGCAGCATCGGTGGGAGGTGGTGCAAGTAATCGCAAGGCATTGCTGGTGGAAATACCTGCTAATTGACTATGCACATTCGTACCGAATCCTGCCGGTCGAGGCTCCCTAGGTGGTTTCTGTACTCTGTCTCTGACTCTATCCCGAGCTCTATCTCGAGTCCTGTCTCTCTTCGGAACAGTCAGTCTAATCCTACCACCTCCACCCCCAACAACACTCCGCGCAGGTGTCTCCCTCGCAGTCTCAAATTGATCATCCGATGAATCATCACTTTCAGATCCATAAGACTCATAATCTAACTCGTAAGGCGCAAGAACTTCTCCCGGGACCGTAATTCTCGGTGCGCGACGCTTCCGCACTCGATTGGGTCCATCTGAAGCTCCACCACCAACACGCAGTGTAATTTTCGGCGCTCGATTGACCGCAGGTGATTTAGTTTTCGCTACCGGTGACGATTCTCTCGAGGTAGGATACGTATCAGCTATGGACTGCAACTTCGCGTGAATATTCTTTATCCGATTATAATGTCTCTCAACATTCTCAACCATGCGACAAGCTTCCGCAAAGGAAGCCGTCCTAGCACCAACCGCCTCGCCCAAATTCTGCGAAATATCCGCGCGTAACTTCGTAGGATCCGGCTTGCCCTCCAGAGGCAAGCTCGGCAACTGCCCGTACAACTTCGTCAAATCATTCGCCTCCGCCGAAGCTTTCGAATAGGTATAATCCAAATTCCCAATCAGCGTAAGAGACCGCACCATATCCGACGGCAAATACTCCGTGAAATCCAGAAAATCAGTGACCGTGGCCTGGGCATCAGGATCCGTCGGCAGATCCAACTCCATCGCATCTCCAAACTTATTCATACTCTGAATCGCCTCCGCCAGCTTCCCCTTGTTGCGCCGCGAGGCGGGCGACGTGCTCTCCATGGGCACATCCATCGATTTCGAATCCGCCGGCGCCATGACGTTCGCGTGATGCGCCGAGGGGTCTGGAGGAGCTCGCGAGGGCTCCGAGGAAGACGTGGGAAGCTTGATGCGACAACTCCAGATTCCACTATCGTCGAGCCATCTGAGGGCGCAGAAATTGTCAGTGTGGGAAGTTCAGATGCTTGCGACGATTCACTTTCGAATTCGCCGTGGTTGACGCGCGAGGTCGGCAACGCGACCCTAGCTAGGCCTGGCAAGCTAGAGGCAGGGCAGGGCAGGGCCGTACGGTACTGCGAACATGGCGACCTCAGGCGCCGAACACCACGTGAAAAGTGGTTCGCGATGGCCGGGCATAGGTACCGTCGAGCGTCGTCGGCGTTAGAAGATAAGAAGGAAGACTAACCGTCGTGAAGCATCTGAAGCCATGATGAGAGCCATCGCACCTAGAGCGGTTTCCGGCTGGCGTGACGAGGGGGGTGCAAATGTGTGTAAGTGAACGCGAGCAACTCGACGGTTGATGTCGATGTTTATTTTGGTCTCATTTCACTCCCGCTTGTTTGGGGTCACCCGATTAGCATCTCACCTTAAGGTTCCAAGATGTGTTTCAGGGGAGGAACGACCAAGTCTCATATGCTCTGGTTCCTAGCTTGACGTAATGTAATCCCTTGAGTTGGCTTGCGTTTAGACATCCGAACTTCTGCATGAGAGGCGTGAATAATAAACACAACCTCGATCGCAACGGTCTATCTTCTGAAATTCACTCCTCACATGAATCCTTCTGTACGATCCTGTTAACCTGTTAACCTGCTTGCCGCACTTGTGCCAAACCGAACAACTCCTGGTGCTCCTCCAATGAGAGTCAAGTCAAAGTCGGCCCCTCCACCCCAAATACGACATCCATGGATATGCCTATGAAACGAACCACCACCAACATTGTACAACTCGTAAGACCTCATCCGTACACCTTTGCTTTTCATACAGCACCAACAATGCCCAACGAAGTCCCCGTGATCACTGCGGCAACCACCCAAACACCAGAGTACGCGGAGGCTCCAGCAGCCTCAACCCCTTCGAGCGCGACGTACGTCTGCAGGAACGTGTTTACCCCGCTAACCAGCATGAGAGTAGCCGTTCTTTTGATCACAACTTTCGTTCTTGTGGAATACCCCCAGACGTTATACCAGAATGTCTCCATTAGCGTAGCCGATGCAGGATTGAAAGCCGACATTTTGGCATCAGCCAGAGTCGGTCCTGCTGCAGCGCTTGGGGTGAAGATAAATGATTTCGCAGCGATTCCGAGAAGTAGGGAAAGTGGAAATAACGTAAATGGCGTGGCTGAGTATGTGACCTCGATGGTGTGGATGGTGTTGAAGTACGTGACGAAGTAGGTACGTAAGTAGCTCGCGTATGCCGTGTATAAAGTTGTGCTATAAATCGAAGCCGATAAAACCGTCGTAAGAATCTGGATTGAAGAGTCCGTGACGATATCTTTGTTTGCTACCATACTTGATTCCGGCGAGGTGGATGATGCATGAGCTCTTGAAAGTGGTCGTAGGAGGCGAAATGGAATATATGTCGCGAGACCTTCGATCACTAGCGAAGTGACAACAGTGACGGTGCGAACATTGTAAAACGTTCCGAGGAGGTAAAGCTGGGAAGATGATTATTAGCAAATGGTCAAAATCCATCCAACAGTCTGCTCTGATACCGATTTCTCATGCTATCATACTCGTAACAAGCATCTTTCTCATCCACCTCACATGCCCTCTATCAAACCCCATCCCTCTCCCCTCTTCCAAAACACCACTTTCAACCCTCCTCCAAACAGAGATTTACTCACATACGGCCCACGACTCAACAAACTCAACGCAGCCAAATCATACCCATCATATCCACCCCACCATTCCAACGCCAATTCGAACCTATATCCAAAATTCGTCAGCAAACAATTCCATCAATCTCCCCTTTCTCCTTTCTCCTTTCCCCTCTCCCATCATCCTTCCCCTTCCCTCCCCAAACAGAAAATAAAACTCACATCCTCCACCCTCCCAACCCTCCCAAAACCGCCCACCCCTCACCAGACCTCCTCGAAACACCAGCCATTTCCGCCTCCACCCATGACGCACAAATTCCATGACCCAAGGAGCTCAAGCCGAGACTAAGCAACACCACGAGCGGGAATCTCAATTGCCTTGGGAGTTTCTTCGGATCCGGCGTGCTTTGCTCGGCGTCGCGTTTGCTCACTGCTGTGGTGCGGGAGGTGCGTGTCGCCATTGTCGCCGGCGTGTAGGTGTAGGCGTATGTATAAAGACGTATGTTTGTATGTATGCTCGTCTCAACCCTCCTGTTCCTCTCGCGGTCCCTTCCCTTCCTTCCAATTGCCTTTTGTTCAACTCCCACGTATACCTTCTCCAATACTTCTCGAGCCCGTAACTAATCCCACGTCCTCACACTCGTTCGTCTTCTATTCCTCGCAGCCTGGATCTCGAAATAAAGTGTCGTGTAGTACTGTGTGTAATTCGTGTGTGCGCGAAAGAGGTTGTGAAGAGTAGACAATGTATGGATCTTCGAACTCTCCAAGTTGGAAGTCTTGTTTACCTCCAGGGCCCACTACGCGCGGGAACAAGCGGTGACGTAGAACACTAGCCCCAAAATCCACCTCAGCCAGCCTGGCCAGCCCTATCCCCCGCCGATATTCTACCCTGAAGACCCCTCCGTAGAAAGAACCCTTGTCAAGTTTTATTTTTTTTTTCTCCTAGAGAAAACATAAATAAATTCCTCTACCATTTCATTCATCTTTCATCTCTCATCCTCAGCAAGGATTTCTCAAAGACATTGTCTTGTTAGCAGAAATGTCGTCTACTAACAATCGAATCACTTGTTATTCGGTATTGATATGCTATTTTCTTAAAACTACCTCCACCCGATCGTCATCGTTAACACCTACCGACCTGCCTACAGCTACAAGATGTCTCATTTCACGCCTGTCTGTATACACATCCCAAGATTATTCATTATTTACATCGCCAGAAGAGGCGCCCAGAACAACGTGTCAACAAGGGTTTCAATCATACACTCGACTCCTACACGCCGACACGCCATCACCAACATCAACATCAAAACACACGAGGTAAGTTCCTTATTGCATCGTTCATACGTTTCATACATTTCAGATGTCGTGCTATATGACATACTCCCTTGCCGTTCTCTCAACGACTTCCGAAATTCTCCCCAAGCAAGATCACCAAAAACAGAGTTAAAAAAAAGGTGATACCAAGATAAACCTGCCCTCCGAGTAAAAGAATGTTGTTTGTGGCGTTTGCGTTTTTGCTCGACGCTCGAGAACGACCATCACTTTAACCTCGTAGAACTCCATCGCCTACTTGCCTAGAGTCCTACTCTTCGGTGCTGAAAGTCGGCTGCGGAGACAAATGGCTCGCCCGCTGTGTACATGGTGATTGACAACAAAAGAAATCGTGTTTCCTGGCAAGGAAGTGGGTCATCGACCATTCGACAAGAGTATTACTCCTCCATGCGGCCAAAGACTCCATCATCGTCTTCGTCACTTCGACCTCTCGAACGTTGATCGTATTCATCATCATCTGCAACACTTTCTTCGCTTTCTTCCATTTTGACATCGTCATCACCATGAACTCGATGACGAGTGTAACTTTCTGGTTGCCGAGGATGGGAATGGCTAGGAGCCAAAGTGGTTCCTGAGAAATCTTGGTTCAAATATTGCGCTGGGATGTGAGGAACTGGCGGAGCATCCTCTGGAAGAGTAACAGGAATTACAGTCCTTGGCGTGCCAGTGCTTCCGAAGCTGCACGAGAGGAGTTCAACCGCAGCCGCAAGGCCGTCATCCTGATCATTACGATTCAGACCAGAGGACAATGGACGAGGTTCCTGACTTGGTTGACGAAAGTGTCCAAAACCAGACGCCAATGGAACACTGCCACCATTCAAAGGATTTGCAGATGGAGCGGATTGATACGATCGCGAATATCCATATCCACTGCTGTATCTTTTGTGCGTCCTCCCGGTGTACGACCCACTGCTGTAATTATTGGAGATATCGGCATGTGGAGGGGGAGTCGTGTCAGCAGAACTCGCCCGATCGTTTGGTTCGGAGCCAGATGCTGCAGGAGACGCGGAGTCTTGATCGCTTTGGAAATCTTTGGCCGAATCAGGAGGTGTAGTCCCATCCTGATTCATGGTCAACAGAACAGAGGCCGCTTCTAAGAGCTGCACTTGTTGATGCTTTGAAATTAGTAGCTTTGAAGTAAAAGACCATTCTGGAGTATGCTCCCATCTGCAATAAATATGTTAACAATATCCTTTTGAAAGCCCGAGACGAGAATTATCCATAGGTTCTGGTCACAACCAGTCGGGGCACGCAGGAAAGGAAGGTGGGCACAAACAAATGCTTGGTCAAGCAACTGCTGTGCTTGTATCCCTTTCCACACTTGTCACACTTCAGGTCACCACCACTGGCCTTCTTGCCATCCTTCATGAGATGCTGCCCTTCACTGGCTCGTCGCATACGCGATTGTTTGAATTCGGATTCTTCATCCTCCTCCATATCATACATCTGCTCATCATCAATGGCACTCTCGCCTCGATCCGATTTCCCACTCATAGGCATACGAATCCTGTGGCTAGGCAAGCTCGCTGGTGGTGATGGGAGACTCCCAAGCGCTGCCGACCTGGCGGAAGCACTTTTTGACATTGTATTTCGACGATGAGTTATAGGCATTCCCGACAATTTATCTTCCGTCTCTCGCACGATGGCTACCATTGCTGCAACATTGCTAGCATTGGACGATACACTCTTCCGACGTGTCACCCGGTGGTTGGGAATGAGCGAGCCGGATACCGAGTGGGAATGAGTTCGCGAATGGGATTTTGGTAAGGATCCCACAGTTGTAGACATGGACAAACGGTGTTGGCTCAGCGGCCTCGAGGAATGTTGGATTTCCTGTAGAATTCAAGTGATCAGCGTTGTATCCATAAATATATTACCCGGGTGCCGATCGATCGCAAGTACCTTGGAAGATGCCATCCTGGACAATTTATTTTTTGGACAAGACGGCCCTCAATCCTCGAAGCTCTAGCAAGCTACAATATGAGGGCCGAGAGGAGAAATTTGTATCAATGTTATGGTGGGAAATGATGAAGCTCGAGCTACGTGCATAAAACACGCGCGAGGGAAGCTTATTGTTGGAGGACGGGATCACCCTGGAACTGCCGTGGTTCGGCGAGCGAGATAGGAGCAGTTGAAGTTGACAGTTCGTGATGAATTTGGAGTTGATGAATCTTTTTGGTCGAGCATCGATAGTTAGCAAGGGCACGGCGAAACACAAATTGCTGCAATGATTGTTCGTATGGTAAGGAATGTCGAAATGGATCTGAAGCAGGGCGATGAGACGCGACGTCGACTGTGAGGGTTAACGGCGGGGGGGTCTCAGCTCGCGGACAGGAACGTGTGCGATGCGGTGGCTAGGTGCGAACAGCGGGTGCGGGTAGAAAGCGGAGGCCAGCAATTCAAGTTGCAATGAAGCTCTTGATAGTGGTTTTGTCCCATGCAACGACGATGAATGGTCAATGGATGTCGAAAGACAGTTGGTACAGAAATGATGGTTGATCGGCGAGTGGTAGTACCATACGGGTGATTTTTTGATGGAGGAGCCAGAAATTGTGGTTGTGGACGAGGGGTTGTGGTGTGTGGTATGTGGTGGTATTGAAGGAAGGCCGGGCTGTGCTGCCAATCTGTACGAAGTAATACTCGTGGAGAAGTAGGACCTGGCAAGGACGTTCGCGCTGAGCCGGAAGGGGCAAAAGCGACACCAGATGGCTTGAAGCGATCTAGAGTGGAGCAGAGGTAAATATGGGGTGCTAAGTAAGTAGTTGGAAGTAGGAGTTGGTAAGCGCAGAGCAGCTGGGTGCCAATAATAGGAATAAGAATAAGCTGGAACCACGTCCGTACTCCGTCGTCAGATCGAGTTCGCCAGTCGCAGTCGCAGTCGCAGTTGTAGTCGAGTCGCTTCTTCGCTTCTTCGCTTCTTCGCTTCCTTGGTTTGGGGCAGTTGGAGGCAGGGCAGGGCAGAGAAGGCCAGGAGTTGGGCGGATGTTGTAGATGTCTCCACTGCAAGTCTAGAACAATAGAGCAGCGAGGAGGGCGAGGGCGAGGGCGATACTTCGTACCAAGTACTTCGTAGAAGTACAATTGGAAGTGAAGCTAACGTGGTGCCGGTGACTGGTGGGGAACAGGAGGTCCGATGCGATAGCTGTTAATCAATTGATCCCTCGCTCCCTCGCTCCTGAACTCCTGGACGCTGCTGATGTTGGCGCGGTCGTTTATTTGGCTTCTCTTCTAGGCGCAATGCAGGAGCAATATGCTGCTGGTCTCTGGTCTGAGTGGTCCGGCCGGGGAGGTGTTGTACGAAGTATAATTTTATTACCACGCGTGGGATGTGAATTGGGAAGATGTGCAGGCGAAGAGGAGAAATCGAACCAGACAAAGAGATTCGAGGGGATTAGAAATTATTTGCCTGCCGAAAGCAAAGGAAAGAAATTTATTATTTTGGTATGACATACCTAGGTAGCCTGACCCGCGTATCGATCAAAGAATGCTCATGACCACCTGAGCCACAGCCAGCCGCCTCATCATGCTCTACCCAGGGCCTGCCCAGGTGGCCGTCGGGGTTCACCTCCAGCTAGCAATCATTTCGAGCTGCCCACTTACTCGTGATAGCTTCTTACTAATTACTTACTTAAGTAAGTACGGTGTACTGACGAAAGGTACAGTACTTCGTATTATTGAAGACCCGTCGGCTCGTTTATGAGGCTTAGCGAAAAATCATGCCGGTCTTTCTCTAGGCACAAGGGCTTTTCAATGTTCTTCAGTATGAGTGCGTCGGCGGATGATGAGTAACCTCTCTTCCCACCAGGTTTATAGCAAGGGCAGAGGGCAGGTGAGCCACCTGGGCATACAATTTCTTCCTCCTTCATACAAACATCCTCTGTTACTGTATCTCACCATACATTCCCGAAAATGGGGATGCCCACCATCACGGAAGCAGCATCTCGATTCACTAACCCCCATCCGTCCCTCCTCGTGATTGTTCAAGCAGCGAGTCCAGCCATTGCTGATCAGCCAATAGCCTGTGATCACAGGACACCTGCCCTACGCCGTCTTTAGGCAGAGGTGGATGATTATCATTGGAAGCTGCAGGCGATGCGAGTCAAAGTTGGTGTGGCCCCAACCTGGTGGAGGGGGGGTGGCAGGCAGTTCCAAGGTTTCAAGGATTTGCTACCGCATGATGAAGACAGACAATTGGGAATGAGGAGGAGGGAAAAAGTGAGAAGCTGAATCGTCGAAACGGCAGTGGCGATGGATGAGAATATTGAATTATTGCGCAGGGCGCAGGGAATTACCACCGACGATGGCTCCGATGAGATTGATAAGAGGGAAGCATAAATCGCCGGTGATGGTGATGCGGTACGAATTCCTATCCTGTACCGTCCATTCAGCACAGCGGCAATCGCATCGAAAACCCTCCCAGATTATTCGCAATCGCGCCATCTGACCCCAGAGACAATTGCGGCACGGCTGGCTGGGCAGTGGTTGGGCTAGGAAAGCAAGCCAGGGTCTCCAGCTGCTGCGTGACACACGTTTAGAAAAAAAAATACTTCGAAGTATTGGGAGAGCTCGACGATAACAACAATTTTCGAGAAAGTGTGTCCACGGCATGTGGTACAGGTTAATCTTGATTTGTTGTACTTCGTATGTGGGCACCAATTACTGAAACCTACTCCTCATCTGACGCGAGCACAGCTGACATGCATACTTCGTGCGAAGTAGAAGTATCAGGTACTCGTCCTCTCGCACCTGCACCTGCACCATGAGCGTGGCTCCGTGGCTCCAAGCCTCCGAAGCTCGAGGTTGGGTTGGTACCTTCGTACCTGTTCCTGAAAAAGAATTATCCAGAAGCAGAAGCAGAACCAGAACCAGAACCAGATACGCAAAACCTCTGCCGAACAAGAAACCCGAAACGATCGTCGTCCGAGGGTCCAGAATTGAATCGATGTTCTAGAAGTAGGTCTCTGCCACTCGGCAGGATCATCGTTGCTTAATTTAGTGATCAACAACACTAGTTTGAAGTATTAGTATTTCTCAACCTTTGAAATTGGCATTTCCATTTCCATTTCCATTCCCGAGGTCGTCGATTCCCTCATACTTCGACCTGGACGACGCACAAGTTTCATGGATACACACAGCTACCCTGCCTCCTACCTCAATACCATACCATACAGAGGTACTCCGTACACTATCTTCAAAGTCCCATTTCTCTCCGAGGCGCGCGAGTCGATCAATTACCCATCTGGGCGCTTCCCACAGCGGCTGCATCAGTTGCTCCACCTCCAGAACTGTGCGCCCAGGTCAAGCGGGGTGGTTCTGCGCTCTGATTGGTTGGAATTCATCCTCAGAACGATCACCCATGTCCATTCGCCCTCCCAAGCGGCAAAACGTCAAAGGCCTCATCCCCATCGAGTGGCTCGCAGGATGGGGTCAGAGAAATGGCTTTAAAACAGCATGAGATTTTCCATTTATCCACGCCCTCAGATAACGCCTCTTTCCTCAGATTCAAGAAGTGTTGCGCTGTGAAGCATGAGGGGAAGAGATAACATGCAACCGACTTTATATTGTTTGAGGATTGAAAGAACTCGGACAAGGTGGAGTAGTGAAGAAGCGCTGATCATGAGACCCTAGAATTGATCTCCTACGAAGTATTTCTGTTCAGTTCAGCGAGGAGCCCGTGCAGGATCAGATCTCATTCATCGATCTCAACTTCCTCTAGCTCGCCGGAGATTTCTTTGATATGCAGAAGTGAAGCAGATCTGAATGTGAAAAGCTACGAAGTCGAGTTAAAAAATCGGTTGCAGCTTTCCCAAGGAGCGTGGCATGGGAATATTTGGGAAGATTGTTTCCTGAAACATCTTTAGACAAGCACCCAAACCGCATCACCCCTCGATCTTTTTCGCCAAACCAGGAAAGTTGGAATCAGTCATCCTAGTAAGCACGGATCTGCTAATGCAGGTGATGCGATGTGGGCGACAGGGACAGGTCAGGTCAGGGTCTGTCCCTGAGACATTGAAACCCACGTCCACTACTTCGTACTTCGTATAATATTTTTTTTTAAATCCCTCGCCAGATCTGGGGATTGAATCAGCATACGAAAAGTATGGATATCTACGGCATAAATCAATGCCTCTGACGTACAGACTTATGTGTCAAGGTCTAATCTCGATGTGTACGGAACACCATGTAAAGATGACGGGCGGAAAAAAGATGCCAGATAATGGGATTTTCTGGGGCTGTGCTACAGTTGCTAACTAACAAACCAAGGCGCCGTATCAGATATCCAATAACAACAATGAACAATCTAGGAAAGAAGATAGTGCCCGTGGCTTACCGCCTACGTCTTGTGGTCAGAAGTACCGCACAACACTTTGATGGGCAATAATACTGTAATCCACAATCTGACGTTACGCAGCAGTCCGTCCTGTGAGGAGAAGTTGTTCCGATCGATCGGTCACCGGTAGGCCCGGCTTCGGAGGGTTTTTGCAAGTTGCCGAAAGACGGCATGGCATGATCCACGTTGCAACAGAGGGGAGCTGTCGTTTTATATGTGGGTGATACAGTAGAATGTTTTGTACGGAATCGAAGGTAGAGCGCAGGGGATTTGGACTCCCGTGATTTACCATCCATCTCATTCCATTCCAAGTTCCAACCGACGTTGAACTACTGTACCGTCAACCATCGTATCCGACACGCGGCTACGTCTTACACATTTCATTATTACTTACACTCTCCGCGTCCCAGTTCTAGATGATATCCGGCTACGTACATTTACCACCCGGCGGTATACAGTTACATACAAGCTGCAAGCTACCTACAGTGGGTAGCAGAAGACGATTGACCGCATCTCTAGTATTTCTTCCATCATACTCCACTCTCACGTCATACAGCATATACAGGCACATTTACACTACAGGCACATTTACTTTGTACACTATAGTAGAGCCTTTTTACACCCCCTGAAAGTTACAGTTTTCGAGTTAATTTACGAAAACCTAGCTGTATTTAGACGTAACCTCCGAAAATAACTTATAAGGGGCCTTAGTATTAAGTTACAATTTCGAGAATCACAACTTATAAAAGAACCCTCTTAGTAGCTAATTAGAACTACGATACTATTACTCTATCAGGTAATTAGTAGTGCGCTAAGTACCTCCCTAGGAAGAAACCTCTCGGGGGTGTAAAAAGGCTATAGTATACGAGAAAACCCACATCAGATCTATAGTAGAAACTCTTTCTTGCCCGACAACCCGGACCGGATTTTTTAGTCACAGTACTAGAGCGTTTATCAACTGTTCACAGACACGATAATCTTACTTCTTTAAGTAATTTATAGACTGCCAAGTACGCCCCTTGGAGTTTACTTTCAGGGGGTGGATTTCTAAAGGCCTCTACTCTGTAAAAAAGTAAAAAAAGGCTAAGGGGTCTTTTTACTTCAAAGTAGTAGAACTGCCGATCTCGGCGGGGTAACTTGGGCCAGATAGTGGGGTAATTCTGAGCTTCCCTCGCTTCCTCATCCCTTCCTAAGGCTTGGCATCATCGCAGATCTCCGTCGAGGAAAAGAATCCCCAGACTATACCATGATACTACTATGATACTACCACCCAGATGATCTCCGGTGTTACTGTACGTTGAGAAATCACAAGGTAACACAAGACCTGTCATCGGAAGTCTTGAAAAGAAAAAAAAAATCCCGCTGCGGGCGTAGCTGAGACAGAGCTCTCGCCGAGAAGAAAATTCTTCAGAAAAAAGCAAAAGGTACTTAGGCAGGTCCCGGGATGATCAACGTCACGTTTTTTTCTCGCTGGCTGCCCAGCTTGAGGACAGCTCTTTGACGGGATGGCCGTGAAAACCTTTCGTTGGGTTTGAGAGTGACGTTTTTGGATACGCGTGCTTGCTGATATATATCGTTGATTGGGAGAGGGATTATAGGAGTACAGTTACGATTACACTTACAGATACGCCTACAAATTGCAAGCTAGTCATCGGAATCAGTCGTTCAATTGGTTAAGCTATCTGCAGTCGAATACCTAAGCACGAAAAGTACTTGCGACCATGAGCGAAACATACCAGAAGGTCGGACGAGGAGGCGCGGGAAATTATTATTCCAAGGAGGATGTTAAGGATGCTGTGAAGGTAAATCCTCCTCTCTCTCTCTCTCCTCAATCCTCACCACCTTTTCAGCAAAACTATAAACACCACATCTACTAACTTCCCTCTAGCCAACCCCCTCAACCCTCGAATCCCAACCCACAACCACAACCACAACAACACCCAGCGAACCCTCCTCCCTCCCCCCTTCAGAATACCTCCACACCGGCCGCGGCGGCGCCGGGAACTGGATTCAACCCTCCACCCTCCCAGCCCCCATCACCGACCCAAACAGCACCTCCCTTTCCACTTCCTCTACATTCTCTCCGGTCGTCCCAGCGCGCGGTTCTTCCATCCCGACGCATAATACACCTGCGGGAGACGGGGCGCAGAAGGCGGTCTATAGAGGTGGCAGAGGGGGCGCGGGGAATTATAGCTGGGGGAATGATGCCGAGGAAGAGAGGAGGGTGAAAGAGGAAAGGGAGGTGAAGGAAAAGGGGGAGAGGATTGAGAGGGAGGTTAGGGGGGTGGTGGATGGGGGGTTGAGCGCGCCGCCTAGGGCTTTTGGGGTGAGGGAAGGGAGGGAGAGGGTTGAATGAGTGATCGGGTGAGGGAAGGGAGGGAGAGGGTTGAATGAGTGATCGGGTGAGGGATAGGGTGTGGTTTCGTGAGATTTTAGCTTGGCGGGAGAGAGTCAAATGATAGGTCTTCGTGTCTCTGGGTTGGGTCTGGCTGGGGTGGTGTTAGTTTTTTATCTCTGGTTTTGGGAGATATTAGGTAGGATATATAGTTTGGGTTGGTTTTCTTTCGTTGCGTTTGTATATACCATAATATTCCAAACCTAACATTCTCATCGCACCTAAAACTATAAAACGAGTAACCTATCACACTCTCCTCAGCATCACAAACAAGTCAAGATACTATATATGTCCTGTCTAAACTAGCAGGAAAGCAGCCAAGTGTGAAATATCATCTTCAGCCCCCCCCCGGATCTCTAAATACTATAGGAGAAATTGTTAGACATAATCTAAGTCATTTTCACTTTCCACCTCTTATTTTCCTCCGGTGTAGTAAACATACTATATATATAGTTGAACCTCGATATAAGGATATATTTTAGACTATAATATATATCCTTATTATAAAGGTTATTTATATCTTAAGGTATTATATAATACTTATTAATTAGAATTATATAGATAAATATGTTTTATTCTCTTCTAAGTATAATATATACTATAAATAACTCTAATAGATGTTTTTATAGCTAAGAGTATTTTTTCTTCTAATAAAGTTAATTAATAGAGGAGTAACCTACTAGTAATCTCCTAAAATTTAAGGAAAATAAGGATATTTAAGGTCTAGTTTATATATATTCTTAGATTTAAGACCGTGATAATTAAGGATTATTTTTATAGCTAGGTTATTCTTAATCTATACCTAAAAATTAATAGGACTAGATATTATATCCTTATTACCAAGGTATCCTTCTGTAGGGTAATCCTTATATCGAGGTTCTACTGTATCAAGGAATTAGCATTCGAATTTGTGTATCAAAGTCATCGTTTCATTGTCCCGCAAGTTCGACGGGTGCTGCATTTCTCACATCACGCCTTACAACCGGCCATCTATCGCGGCTCGTTGCACTGGTTGATCTTGAGAACTCTCTCGAGTCGTTATTCCCGCTCCGCGCTTGCGCATCTGCCTCGTCGTGGGGGTTGGATATGCTATTTGCAGCTGGATTGATCGATACTGCGAAAAGGGGAGTTGCTGTCGGGATGTTTTTTGCTGCCGATTTGGCTGTGTTTGGTGAGTGCAGATGTTGGGAGGGGTAAGTGGGAGAAAGGAGTTCATAGAGGAAGGGGAAGGGGTGCTACTCCGTACTGCATATGGTTTGGGAACAAGAGGTATCGCCGTGTCGAGATATGAAGTGGTCGGGGAAGTGAATGTGTTTTTGAAGGGATAAGTCAAGCTTCTTCCAGATTGTAGGTTAGTATCTTATCTTATTAGGGACTATCACTATTCTCGTCAGAGAGGAATGGAGATGGCGCTGGAAAAGTGACTTCTTACAACTCTCTCCTTGCTGATGAGATTGCGTCTGCTTGAAAATATACTAACTTCTAAAATATCTCCACTATCGCCGGACATTTTCCTACGTGGTGGGAAAAGAGGCGTGGAGGGGGGGGGGGGGGGGGTGAGCGTCTACGTCGAAAGAGAGAGTGTGCTGTGTATAACTTTGGATGGGAGTATAGGCGGAGGTGGAAATGGTTTCGAGTAACTTAGTAGTGGTAGATGACCAGCTAGGGTTGTGGGGAAGGAGGGGAAGTTGCTGTTGGGTGGGGAGTTGCTGCCGATTATAGCTGTGTCTTTTGACAACCCCAATCTTGAATTAAACATATTCAACTCTAAATAGTTCTTGCTCGCTCATGGAGTAGATGTCGGAGCTGATGAGGGTGAGTAGGCATGTAAACTAGAAGCCAACCCCTTATTGGAATGGGAGATTAGTTCGCCTTTGTGCTCTTGCGTCTCGTCACTTCGGTGTATTTATACCGAAACATCCGAACTGAAGTACAAGAGGTAATTACGATGCTACTCTCTTCGGTAGAATGTTGGAGATAGAGATGTGTTTTGCGGGTTAGTAAATTACCTTCTCGTTACCGCCCTTGCATCACGGTATGAGGGTCTTTAAGATCACCGGGTAGCGAGGAGAGTAAGGATTAGCTGTTTAGAGATGGTATAGACGTGTCGCAGCTGCGGGGGAGATGGAAGATAAGATGGAGTAGACGTACTACGCAAACTCCCCTGGACATACTCTGAAGAAGATAGCTAGGTCGAGACTATAAAAATGGAAACAGTGAAAAAGATCAGAGTGAGAGGAGGAGGTTACTCCCGAGGAAGGCATTACTACCGATTTCACGTCGAATTTTCAAGAATGCTAGAGGTATACACACTCAGCACTCACCATCTCCCCCTTTTATAAAATACTAAAGACGAACAGATGAGAGTGTTGAAATAATGCTTACTAAGCCTACATGACCGTGCGCAGTGTAGAGACTTACACTCAAATCTGTACTATAGTTGCTTCTCTCTTTATAATTAATAAGATATCTATACACACATACTTAATTCTTAACAGATTAGAAGTCTTATTGCCGTCTACTAACTTACTACTATTTAGAACTTTACTCTACTATATAAACCTCTTCAACCCCTCGATTAACGTAATAGCTAATATTCTTAAAGTTACCGAATTTATTACTCTTAAGGAGGGAAAAGTTCTACTACTTACTAGCGATAACTATAGCTAATAGGTA